>DWKA01000180.1:0-20544 GCA_018249155.1 Panoquina ocola ocola
TGAAAAATATATAGCAAGTGTGGGTACATTTTTGTAAAAATGCCCATATATGAAAGACGGTGGGGTGACGTGTGACGTCAGGAATCTCGGCAATGAACTCGCGCGCGAACTATACCTGGCACATAACTTAGCAAGTCATTAGATGTGCAGAGGTTGTTTTTTATACACATATTTGTATGTGTAATTGGTGCAACTGTTAAGCCTTGCCTCCTGCATCACATCCACCAAAATAAGATTGGGTTTTGGATTGGCTACATGAAGTGTACATGCACAAACCTATTCCCACCACGCCAAAACCTTGCCAAGTTCATTGCTCATGTCTATATAAATGTAGCATTCTTAGATCACTTGTTATCATACAATAAGAGATCTCATTAGGGCTCCAATACCTTATGCAAACATTGTTGCAGTCTTTTCATGTTCATTATTATGAATCAATTTCATTTGCTGCTTCCTCACCAACAAATTCTTCTAAAGTCCCTATTAATTTTAACAACATGTCTTTGTTGAGCTCATATAATCTCTGTCTTTGCATATGATTTGTGGTCACTGTGTAGAGAGCAAGCTGTAGTAATGAGTGTGACAATGTTTTCAGGTCGCTAGTACCACATACCAGCTTTAATTTCCAGTCAAAGGAATTCAAAGTTTCGCCAAATGTACAATTATAGTGAACAATTGTTGAATTAAGAAGTTCACTCTTCTTCTGTTCTAACAAGGATATAAAGACTCGACCTCTTTCATCATGATTGTCAAACTTGGACTGCAATAGTTGATTTACTTCATTAGTATCTAACTTAGTATCAAGAATAATATTCTGTATATCTTCTTTTATGGCCTTTATATTAGAGGCATCAAGAATATTGTTAGTTGTTTTGTGATTTAAATCATATAAATGATCCAAGATATCTTCCAGTGCCTGCAATAGTGTTGTAAAGCGATTAAGTATTTTGACAATGTAGACATATCTAACATATTCAATTATATGTAGTTGGTTATTAGTATCATACAATTCTATCATCTAAGATCTAAACGTGTGATCTCCACGAAAAATACTGGAAACAACAACTTATTTCTAGTACTACTTGCTGCTAGTGTTTGCGAATGAAAAATATGCCGCTGCATCAAATACACGGTTTATGTTAATAACTAAATGCTAATATACCTGTGAAAATATCTCAACAGACTCTATTTTGAATAAAACCTCCATCATCACGTATTATAAACTGAAATTCTACAAAAAATTATAACAGTTGTTCTGATGTTGATGAAATTGAAATTTGTCAAACAAACCTGTCAAACGTCACGTCCGTCAGTCACTCGTGACATTTTTGATCATAACGTTGAATCAAGCGTTGAATTGAAGTATTGAAGTGACAAAAAGTCGCACTCACATAGATAACAAATGATAAAAGAACAGATAGCATATTGGCTGCTGTGAGAAACGTCATAACGGTCATAACAATAATAAGGCTATTTTTAACTATAACTTTACTATGAAGCTCTAAACCCAGGAAGTTATCTCTAAAGTACTCTAAACTTGCTCAAAGCACAACTAAGCGTATGGGTGTGCTATTCTTGGCTCACTTAAGATGGCGCTCTCCGATCCGATCGGTCCTTGGCCCTCTAAACCAGCGGTCTTCTTAAATAGCTCAAGTCAGAGCACTTGCAGGGGGTCGAAGTAAGGCCGGATTTAGGGGCAGAGCCTCCACAGTAAAGGTGCCACTACAATAAAAATATCCAAATATTTCCCAATTTTTTTGCATTGTTACTAAAAGTAATAATAATAATAATAATAATAATGTTTATTGATCATAATTATATACAATTTTGCGTGAGGATCCCTGACTCCCAGAAAAGCGTTAGCTGTGGCCTGGGAGGCAGTTCCTTCCCAATTTAGATGCTACGTGCTGATTACAAACAATAAAATTACAGTAGGTACTTAATAACAAGTATAAAAAACAAGAAAAGAAATAGAAGTTAAAATTAAAATTTTAAGTGTTTTTACTACCTGTGTGTATGTGTGTGTGTTTGTGTGTGTTTTAGTGTGTGTGTGTGTGTGTGTTTGTGTGTGTGTGTGTTTGTGTGTGTGTTTAATATATGTTATACAATAAGTTTTCTGTTTCGTCGTAACTGAGATTATGCAACCATTCTTTTATTTTTTCTTTTATTTTATAATTTGATAAGTTGGTACATCGATATATGTTATTAAATTTGTTGTATAACTTAGGCGCTAGATAATTAAAACTTTGTTTGGCTATCTTACTTCTAGTAGATGGCACTGGATAATGTTGCCTTCTTTTGGCTGGTAATTTAATATTTGGAACGTAGAGTTTGTGGTACCTACGTAGGCTATGGAAGACGAATAGTTTGCGTATAGTAAGAACGCCAGCTGTTTCATAAACTGCTTGTGTTGGATGGCGAAAAGGTAAATAGAACATAACTTTTAATAGCGCTCTCTGTGCTCTTTCCAACTCAAGAAGGTATGTTTTGGCCGCTGATCCCCAGGAGCAAATACAATAGGAAGCTACACATTCCGCCAGAGCCTTATATATTTGTATGAGCAAACTATGGTCAGCTACGGTACGTAGTTCCTTAAAAACGTAGATTAGTTTCCTCAAACGATTAGTAATGTAAGAAATGTGTTTACGCCAATTTAACTTATCATCAATTATGACACCCAAATATTTAATATCACTTTCTCTTATTATTTTTGGACAGCAACATACCGACTGCATAGATTTTGTTGAATTTGAACAGGTGGAAGTATGAATTCGCAAGTCAAAAGAATTTGGAGATGACACAGTCGACTTATGGAAGCACAAAATTTTAGTTTTATTGACATTAAGTGTCAGCAAACTATCCTCTAGCCATGCAGCCACAGAACGCATTCCTTTCTCTGCCAAATCGTGAACTTCGTTCCATGTTTTCCCATGAAATAATACGACCGTGTCATCTGCAAATAGCTGAACGTTTGCGCCTTCTAACTCGATGTCACATAATTCGTTAACGTAGATTAGGAATAGGGAAGGCCCTAGGGTACTCCCCTGGGGAACACCATAAGTGATGGTTGATTTCTCACTAGTGTAATTGTTGATCTTAACACATTGTTCTCTGTCAGATAGATAGTCTTGGAACCATTTTAGAGCAATTCCTCTGATACCTATATTTTCCAACCGGGTAAGTAATATAGGAATCGAAACTGTGTCGAAGGCTTTCTGGAGGTCCAAAAATACTCCGACACATTTCTCGTTGCTATCAAGGAATGTAGAAATATTGCTGGTTAGTTGCAGCACAGCATCTTCAGTTGATTTAGAAGTGCGAAAACCAAATTGTCTGTTGCTAAGAAGCCCTTTTCCTTCCAGGTAACTAGTCAGTCTTCTATTGGTAATTTTTTCTATGACTTTTGAAATTGTACTTAGTAATGAAATTGGTCTGTAGTTAGATATAATTTTTTTGTCGCCTGCTTTATGTATCGGACGAACAACTGCACTTTTATATATTTTTGGAAAATGACCATGTTCAAAACTCAAGTTAATTAAGTGTGCAATTGGTTCAGTTAATGTGGAACAATTTAATTTTAATATTCTTGTCGAGATTCTATCTATTCCTGGTGCACTGTTAGTATTAAGACTAGAGATAATTTGGTTAACTTCACCTTTATCGGTATAATGCAGAGTCATAGATTTTAGTGGGCCGGTAAATCTTTTCGCTTTTTTTGAGAGAATATCTACGTTAACTTTAAGTCGGTTAAGTGTTGTGTGAGCAAGATCAGCACCCACAGAAGTGAAAAAATTGTTTACGTGGTTAAGAGAGTCTATTGGTGAGGATTTTAATTTTAGCAGTGATTCCGACGTCGATGTACTTTGTTGCATATTACACAGTTCCTTTATTGTATTCCACATCTCTCTAACGTTACCCCGATATTTTAATAGTTGATTTTTATAAAAGTTTTTCTTCAAGGTTTTAATGAGTTTATTTAATATGTTACGGTAATTAATATATTTAGACTTTAGCTCTTCGTCGCTTTCGTGCTTTTTAAAACTATTAAACAATTTACGCCGTTTTCTAATTGAGGTCACTACTCCTGGTGTTAGCCATGGTTTTAGTGGGAGTTTACGTTTTGGTACCTTTTTTATCACAGTGTTGAGAGTAATGGCTTCTTCAATGTAGCTGTTGATGAATTCAGCAGCTTTATTCACGTCATTAGTTTTATATATTTCATCCCATGACTGCATTGCTAGGGTATTGTTAAGACCAGTAAGGTCTAATCTTGTCGTGTAGTGAGGTATAGGACTACATTTGGAAGCCGGACAGTCGAGATATAATAGGATGGGAGAGTGGTCCGTAAGTTCATCGAACACAAAAGTTTGCACGTTGCTGACAGTCTTAACCATGAAGTGATCTAAGCAAGATGTAAGTCTAGTTGGGCATGTAATCCCTGGTCTAAGCCCATAGGATGCCAGCAAGTTAAGATATGTTGATATGTGTTCGTTTTTATTTTCGGTCATAATATCAAGATTGATGTCTCCAGTTAGTATCACATTATTTTTATTGCTATATTTGTTTAATATTTGATCAAGTTGATGTATATATTTTAGTGGGTTTTTAAAGCAAGGTGGTCTGTAGGTACATATTATAGAATATTCTGCTTGAATTTCTATGACAATACAATTGCCCTCTAAGCATTCAGGTTCAGATATGACAACGTCAAGATTATCACGAACATATGTAACCACACCGTCATTTTGATTTAGGCTAACTTTTGTTTGAAACATATTGTAGTTATTTATTACAGGTGGGTTACAATGGTTATTAGTCCAACACTCGGTGAGCACTATAATATCAATGTCTATATCATTAAACTTAGCCAGGAAGGCGATTAGAAGATCAAAATTACAATTTATACTGCGTATATTAACGGTGAGGACCAAAAATTTGCCAAAATGTGATATAACATCAAGGCATTCAATAGGATCACTGATTTTACTACATTTTATTTTTCCAGCTTCATCAATGTCCTCCATAACGTATGTAGCTTTAGGGTTGAATTTTATACGATAGTTTAGTCTGGGAATATTTCTTAGGTTTAATAGTAAGCATGTGAAACTTCGACATTTCTGTTAGTTTTAGTACGAGTAAACTATGACACAGTGGGTAAGTCGTAGAGATATGTGTGTCTAATCGTGTATTTATTTGTGTTGTACGCTGTATTAACTGTGGTGTATATTTGTGTGTGTGTAAGTGTGCAATCTTAATATTATATTTTAACATTTTAGTAGTGTAGGTAGTGTTAAAAGTACTATTTATAAACCATACAAAAACAAAAAAAGTAAATGATTTAAAAATCGAAAGAAATAATAACGGCAGGGATAGTCATTGTGTCTCTAACATTTTTTTCAGATCCTGTTCACATGTAATACGGACAGCATGCATACCATCGTTCTTCTTAATATATATGTACCCATGAGTAGTCCAACAATACTTGAATGCGTTCGTCTTGGAGAAGTCGCGTGCTAAAGAAAACAGTCTTTTATTCTTTGTAGTTAGGTTCTCCGATATAAAAATTGGTGTAGGTGTGCCTTCTATATGCAAGCTAGCTGTGGTGAGTTGAGTTCCATTCCTGTCACGTTTGTGTTTTTTCACTGCGTTGAGGAACTTTTCCTTGAGTACTACCGTTCCAAATTCTACTACAATCGGTCTGTTTGTTGTACTCTTTGATTTAATCCGAAAGATGTCCCTTATATCGTTACGCGCAATGGGCATTTTGATAGTCGAGCCTAGGTTTTGTATAAGATCAGATAAACGATCTTTATTTTCATTTGTCTGTTGTGGTACACTGCGTAGTTCAATGCTGCTAGCGCGCTCGTTCCGTTCCATGTTGTCAATTCTAGACTCCAAAGATTTTATGTAAACAAGGCTGTCGTTTTTCTCCTTTTCTAACAAGTTATATCTTTGTTTGAGCTTTTCATACTCTTCCGTCATAAAGTCTAGAGATTGGCGTATACTCTCGTTTTGGTTTTTGATGTCCGTAACCGTTAACATGAGGACAGAAAATCTTGACTCCTGTTGGGCCATAGTGGTGGTAAATAGGGCTTTTAACTCGTCCATGGAGGCCATTAAGTCTTCGTCATCTCGCTTCCTCTTGCATCGTAGTGTAACATTTCGAGAGGATGCCTCAACGCAGTCGAGTTCCCGGTTACGCGTCAAATCCGGCTCAGAGCTGCTTTGTTGTACATGCATGACTTGTAACTTATCTGTTGACTGGGTGCCGGTCGGCGGGGATCTTAACGTTTGTGGCATTATGTTGGAAAAAATGTACCAGGATAGCAGAGATTACCGGCTAGTAAAGTTAGTTCCGAGGGGTCAATATTTCTGGTCACTCATCGATAAATTCATACACTTTTTCTTTCCGTCCAGTCTAGTGAGACCCCTGCATTCAATACTGTAATTGATTGTACTCACACAGTTTTATTTCTTCAAAGCAATGATTCGGCTTCTAGGCGCTGCTGTTTACGAGTGTCGACGACACTATACGTTGATGTGTGTGTAGTATTCACACGTGCGTACACTGCGCGCTGCTGGTGGACACTTTGTATTGAATTATGCACTCCTAATATTTCGTTTCGATTTATTTTACATTATTCTCAATTATTTTTTAAAATAGCTGCGTGGAGTTACTGTTTACACGTCTGATTAGTTCAGAGGTCCGAAGGGAAGGGAAGGAAAGTGCAAGTCTTAGATAATTTTAGTAGATATCAATCTTACAATAATTACATTACAGGTTCATGGTGGTGTTTTCATAAAAATTTGCCATATTACTAAAGAGCCCGAAAATAACATTCACAAAAAAAGCATGATTGTATCTTGAAAATAATTATAAATAAAATTAGAGACCTCCATTCATTTGTTGCCCCAGAACCAACACATTTTCAACTCCGGCCCTGGGTCGAAAAGTGCCCCTTAATTATTTTAGCAATGTTGCTTGCTAGCAAAAAAATTATTTCGTAAATGTTAAGGGGGAGATTACGTTTTTATCAAAATGCATGCAACTAAGTATTTCTTATTGAATGGGTATTTAGTTTTTTTTAATTTCAATTCAGGTCTAATAATTATTAGAATTAAAAGTAAATTAGATTAAACTTCAGTCTTTATCTTTGATCAACATTACCAAAGTTGGTATTTTAAACTAAATTAAGCGAAATACTCTGGACAGGCAATGTGTTAAGTGAATCAAAAAACTGATTTATAATTAAATGTATGGGTAGGTTTTTTTGTGATCGAACGAAATAAGGAGCACGACAATAATTACTTCAATGGGTGATAGCAAGTGGCAAAATTAAATAGCCATTGTTGAATAATGTTAGAAGTCTCTGAGCAGTTTCATAAAAACCACCAATTCACGCCGGAACAGTGTGCTCCAAGCCCCGAGAGACTCACCACAAAAAATAATTTATTACTATGGAGTGGAAGTAATCTTGACGTACGTTGTTATAAAAGGTAAAGTTTTGTAGTAACAATAAAACACACAGTAGTTTTAAAATTTATTAATTAGAGACATTCACACATCAACATTCGAATTTTTCAATAAGAGAAAAACATACAGAATAAACGTCCATTTTTATATTGAACAAAAAATATATACTAAAGGAAATTTCTTTAATCCATTTAAATTTAATATTTAAATATTTCTTACTTAATAATTTAAAAACTAATTTGGAAATAATGAGCTTATTTATGACAATGCACTTTTCGAATTGGCACTTCTGCAATAGTTTTTGAACATGCAATATTGAAAAGACAGAACAGATTTTGAGTCTAAATTTCTTACACAATTCCTTTGATTTTTTGGGAATGCTGCTTGCATTATGACATAATATTATTATTGCATAAGTGATTTCAGCGTGATTCTGCGTCGCTGACAAAGGCTGTAACCCATCTGACTGTCACGTCGACGTCTCGGCCACATAATTCCCACGTTAACGTCCGAGACCACGTGCACAATTCTAAAAAAAACTTATTTTTCCCTTTAAATTCATCCAAATGTATTGTGATTACATTTTCATTCACACTAGCGGCTAGTTCCGCATGACACAAGTTGTGATATAAATTGGCACCGTGGTTGTGTTGCGTACCAGCGATGCGCTCTAACTCCGCTAGGGTGAAGTTTAGTCTAAATATGCTACATGTAAAAATAATCCAATATTTTCGTTTTAAATTTCACATCCTTCGACTTAAACTAAAGTACATAAAGTATAGGCAATATTGTTATCTTAGGCCACATGTCGATTGCATTCGATGTAAGGAGATCGGGGTAAAGCCTAGCTGCCATACATAATCAGTTCTGTCAATTCATTTCAACAACAGCATTTATTAAAGCTTTGAATTGAATAAAAGAGGCTAACAACACCAGGACACTACTATTTGATATGGAATGTCTCATTTTATGTTCATTGCTAATATACAGGAGTGATTCCTCCTCCAATGATGCAGATGTGTCACTTCAAATTTCATAAAAAATGTATAAAATTACAAAAATTGTCACAAAATCAAAACATTGGACGAGATTATCATAGAAAATGACACAATTGTATAATAATATCAAACCTTATAATATATAATGTATCATATGTAGGTAGGTATCAATCAACTAATCGTATGTATGATGAGGTGGATCCAACAGACCAATACACTAGGCGCAGAGCGCTGCCGAAGTTAACTTGTTACAAAGTCACTACTACACTAAATATTACTTTAATTAATTATATGTTTGTATATGCGTAAAATTGTATAGTGTAATCAAAAACTTGGCCACTGAATACTTAGTCCAATCGTTTCAGAACCGCCTCGGCCTTCGCCAAGCTACTCCTGACGTATCCTAAATATATCGAAACATGTCTCACTACTTACATTACATATAGGAGCATATTTACGTTAAACTGAATTTAGACATTACGCTTAATTATTCCAGAGAGCTCTAAAAACCAAACTAAATTTATACAACTTATTAATAATATTCTGAGAGCAGAGTAATAAAGAAAGAAATTCATATTATTGGCCTCACTCGTAACTTAATAATATACAAGGTAATTTTAAACCTCAATTCGACACGCAACAGAATTTATAAAATAGGCTTCATGAAAACTTTATGATTCATATATACATAATAGTGTCACAAACTTCTTAATCTATTTTACTTCGAGTGGTATACATTTTAAATTATTAAGACTGAAAATTGTCTTTTACTGTTGACAGCTTTCCGTTATAAAAAGCCATAACATAAATGTTGAGCCAAATGCAAGTGGCTGGCATATGTATAATACTATACAACAAACATACATAACATAAGCCCCCTCGCATCCATTCCACACTCGACTCCCGACTCCTGCTAAAATGCATGTTTTATCGTAATCGTTACACCATATCATTACTGTAGACACAAGGAACGATCATTTGTGTATTTCGTTCATATTAATTTGCTGATGACTACGGATCGCACATGTAACAAAATGCAAACTATATATTCTGGTAGGAGCGAGTCATAACTAATACCCCTGTAATAATGGCACCAACTTATCGCACCGTATACTGCCTACATAACTTTGTTATCGTATATAAAATTATAAAAAAAAAGATATCGTCCCTAGCAAATTAAAATGTATAAAATCTTAATTTTACAGAAGCAAAGCACGCTAAACTTAAACTATAAAATCATTCTATATAAAGGTCACATTTAAAATTGAAAGATGTGGACTTTGATTATATAAAATTAAGATCGAACTAAGTTCGATATCACACCACAGTTCTAATTAGTAATAAATTAAAGGCTCACTTTTAAACACGCGTCGTGTGGGATGTTGCAGTGTGACGGCGGGCGGCGGCTGGCGGCTTCAGTTGGCCACTGCCACGTCGCTCGATACCTCCTGCAACACAAGGGTCGCGATACAGTACGAGCACTGTTGCCTACACGGTTCAATTTTCCTTTAAAATACTTATAATTATTCTGTATTTAGAAGTGGGAACCCTGCGAAACTGAGTTCCATCAACATCTGGGATAAAGACACTAAGTCACGTTGTAAAAGCTTAGCAATAATATTATTACGATGTAGTCACTTCTTATATTTCGGAGAGATCCTCCGAGCATCAGACTCCATGGACACATTAGTGTTTTTACGTGCCGTTTTGATTGACAGCGCCGCGCGTGGTATAATAAAGAACTAAATTTGCTATCCATTTTGTTAAACGCGATTGAATTTTGTATCAAATATTGTATAGTAATAAACCAATGTACAATTTGTCATCGATATTTTTCAAAACAGCGAGCTTTTTAAACTGACTACGCGGTTTTAAAACGCCCAAGCATACAAAATGTCAGCAACATACAATATGAACTTCACTCAAACCGGATGTTCAATGACACAATTCTCTTTTCTCACACATATTAACAATTTGTTTATTTACCATTTCAGTTTTCAATTCCGGTACAGCAGGGACTTCGGGAATCAATTCCGCAATGATGTCGGTCTTAAGAATCTCCTGAAAGTTATTTACGGTTCATCAGGTCAATGGCCTCTTTGTTTGTGTTATAAAAAGCAGCTGATACTTTGATGAGTTAAAACAAAATAAAATCTACGTAATGATTCTTATTATGTTTAACATTTTACGATCTTGTTAATAACACCAATGGAGTAGTATTTGTGTCACTAAATCTCTTTTAATTATTTTGGTTATTAACAAGAAATGCAAACAAACAAAACTTGTATGTAAATAAAAATGAATCCATGAATGAAAATAACAGTTATATTATTTAACAATGCTTATAAATGTTTATAACTAAATGTGTTAGCACTAAAGCAAAATGTTCCACATGCTGATGTATCTACAATCAAATAGGAAGCAAGTCACAGGAAGGAAGAGGAGAGGAAGGCAGGCGGCCGAGGCCGCACATGATATTATCAAGACTGTCGGATGTGTATCGGATAGATCACGCTCCATGTCTTCCAGTTATTGACGGTTCACACATGCTGGTTGATAAAGAAATACACATGAAACTAATTACGAGAATTGTTAACGGGGTGTCAAAACTCTCCTTAAAATACGATACTAATCTTCTACAAGAGCAAGACTGTCCGGGCAGTAATCACCTGTGGGACATCTGAGGGCGCGTCCGCGACCGGCTCGGGGGTAGCGGGCGGCGACGCTTCGGATTCGGACCGGCAGAGCTCACTGGGCGGCAGCGGGAAAGACTCGGAGCCTTCGCCCTGCGGCAGGGCTTCAGTCACTTCAGACAACGACGGGGGCATGGAGTCTTCGGGCGTCGACACCCCTTTGCCCACTTCACCAATACCTTCATCCGTGGGACAAGCCGCGGGTGGGCTTGCCTCCCCGTTAGTAATGATTATGTGTTCCTCCACACCGCTCGATTCTGTATTTTCTACTAAATTTTCAGTCACATCCTTCGTTTTGTTTTTAATATTTTCCTTCTCGGTGTCATTGTTGCTTTTGATACTGTTTGTATCAATATGATCGGAATTAACAACCATAGTTGGCGATTCCAAAATTAAATCGGAGCTATCGTAAACTTCTGTTACTATGTCTTCGGCGTCATTTTGAGTAGTAACATCTTCATCGACGGCCGATGGTAGGGGTGATGGAGTATTCTCTCTTTCTGTATCTAAAGTATCTCCCACGGGGTCAACTGGGACTTTATTACTAATGTTAATAGATATCTCAGCTTGTGCGACTTCTTGAACCATTTCTAGTTCCACAGATGTTTCCACTACAGGAATTTCAACTGTACTATCAACTACGTTGTCTGGTATTTCAACAGGAATTTCACCTACATTTTCTACAGGAATATCAACTGGGCTTTCGTTAGAAACCTCAACTGGTTTTTCGTTAGAAATCTCAACTGAAATATCGTTAGAATTGTCAACAAGGGTTTCTGTAGGAATATCAACTGGAATTTCTTTGGGATCGTTAGCTACGGTTTCGTTAGAAATTATATTTGTAGTTTCGTTCGAAGTTTCGATTGACGTTTCATTACCGATCGTAACTGAATTTGTGTCCGAATTTTCAACTGAATTTTCCTTAGAAATATCATTTGTATTTTCAATCGTTATAACCTTAGGAGCGTTAGATTCTTCACAAATTTCCGAATTAAGAATTTCTGAATTTTCCACGGTGTGTGTTTTCGAATTTTCCACATTACTAATTTCCGAAACATCCTCTTTAATTACTTCCGTACACTGGTTTGGGCTTATATTTGTTTCAGATGAATTTGAATTATTTGTCTCCTGATCTCCAATAGTTTCCTCTGACTGAGGCAATTCAGAAGGAGTTGTTACAGCATCGACAGGGATATTTTTAATTTCATTTGGGCTATTAATTGTGTCATCTGCTTTAGTGATTGTGTCTGTAGTTGTGATTGTTGGTGCCGTGTTTGTAGTGATATCAGCAGCATTAGCAAGTGAAGCATCTGTCAGTTCTGGTGCCATTGTGGTAGCGGCGAAGGAAGCCACTGAAGAGGGAGGAGGATTGGCAGGTAGGGGTGGAGGCGTAGGTTCTATCAAAGGCATTTGATCAACACAAACCTCTTTTGTTACAGGAATTTCAGTTGCAGGGACGGTTTCTGGTGATTCAACAGTGGTTTCCTCAGGTTTGCTGGGTTCAGGTTCTTTTTGGTCCACTTCAGGCGCCTCGGTTTTGGGTTCATCTAAGGATAGTCCATTGAGGGGCACTTGTTCTGGCTCAGCTTCAATTTTAACTTCGGGCCTGTCAATTTCTGGACTTTCCTTAGAAGGCTCTTCGGCAGCAGGGGTTTCTATTTTGGGAGTTTCGGGAGTGCTACTACCATTTGTAATGGGTTCAGTTACTGGAGTTTCAGGAGTCTTTTCCTCTTTAACTTCTGTACTTGGTTTCACTTCTTCGGCCACCTCATTGACTTCAGTTTCGGGAGTTGTTTCAGCCACCTGTAAAATTTATTCACATTAAAAACTTATGTTTTAACAATAGTTTTTTTTCTATGTTAACACTGACGGAAAACAAATGTTTTTAAACGTGCAGGTTTCGAAACGCACTTCCACCGAAAAACACAAACACACAAGTACCTTGTCGTCGGCCATCGTGGCAATTTACGCGATACTAGTGTACGTTATGAGAATTCACAGCAAAGACTGAAGGGAGGCCCACTTATCCTGAGTAATTTATACTACGACTTTTGTAACGGAAGATTGAATCTCATATTTAGATAAGTAGTTTCCCTTCAATGCCCGTGATCATGTTATATCAGATTGCAGTTTTATTATAGGGCTGGCAAGTAATATTTGAAATGAAAGATACAATAAAATTTTGATAATAATATGTTACATTCAAAGGATCATAATATTTTATGTCCCAAAATGTAGCTCTTATTACATTTTTTATTTTCATCATAATAATAATAAAATAGCCACTCCGTTCCTTATAATTCTGACATTCTATAAATCCCGATTATTGTATTTTTATTTACACTCGTTATTCTTAACAATTATGGCTCATTTGCTGACGACTCCGTTACATTTTTATCGACATTTTTATTACAAATAAATGAATGCAAGTTATTCGTGGGTGGATTTACATGTCATTGTGTATTAAATAAGCAATCGTCGCAAAATAAGAACATTTCAGGGTTGGAAACTTCTATGAAAAAAAATACTGCAAGGAATGCCCATTCACTTCACATCGAACAAAGCGTTTTTTTTAGAATAAAAAACATTCTAAGTGGGAACAGAGTAAAAATGGAAATAGTAGAAATGGAGTTCTACATCAACAAAACTCAAGAATGTTAATAAAAAAACATAAACCGATAGATTTTATTTGTAAGATAGTGAAGCAACCGCAGGATTGTGGCAAACAATAAAACGATACAAGCAGACAAGGCCGTCTCTGTTTACTGAAGTAGAAACACTACTCACGTGCCGTGTCGATATGTTCGATAACTACAACACATTTCGATCCTGACTGCATTGCATATATCAACACTCCTCTCAAAACTTTTGCCTAATTTGAAAGTAATATTGCCCTTATATTTCTCAAATACAAAGTTGTGAGCAGCTTTTACAATGTCAAAATTGATTCACTACCTACGACTATTCATTAATAACTAAATAACTTAATTTGGTTTTTGTAGTTACAAATCTAGCTGATGCGCATTTGCGATGAATGCATGCATTGCATGAAGTTCCAATACTAATATAACATAACTTCATAATTGATTTAGAGAGTCGTTCGAGACTCGGTAATTTCGAGTAGAATTCGTTTCCAATTCAATAAAATTTACTGAAGCTTGCATAGATGACGCATTGTTTGTCTATAATATAATCGGCTTTTACACAGTCATATAATTAATACATTTCCAAATATAGACAGATATAAATGGTTAAAGTAATTGGTATAAGCAACGTTTTACTAGGAGTTATTTGGTTCGAAAATGATTTTTTCATAGTACTGAATGACGAGTGATTTCGCCAAAAAATATAGATAAAACCCATAAATGAATTTCGTACAGAGTATTCCTAACGTCTTTAGGAAATAAATACGTATAAAATGTAAATAACAAATTTTAGTGGATATTTTCCAAGCTATCTATGTAGGGTAATATTTAGTTGAAACCTCATGCAATTATTAACACATGTATAAAAGAATATTTTTTAATATAACATGTAACGGCCGATACATTACTAAAATTATTTATCATATTTAAAATTAATTTCAATTTTTAAAATAGCGAGTCTACTCTACCAGTCGGTCTGTCATAAACGACTATTTTTGAATGCACGCAACAAAAAACAAGCTACACAATATAAATTACAAAAATTGAGACGAATATTGCTTTTATATCTATTTTATTTTATTTTAAATTAACCTATTTAAGGTTAAGACCACTTTCATAGTTTCGTCCCACAACCAAAAAATATAAGAGTCCAAATAAATATGCATCAAAGACCTTTATCCTTTGCTACTAAATTTATCAAGATCCTAGATAATAATATTTCATTTGATGATTAGTTACTGACTGATTTTTATTAATAATCTAGATAATAATAACAATAGATCTTTTGAGGTGTAACAAATATACAAGAGCTACACGAGCAGTTCTTGCGCATAAAATCAGATTAAAAGTGCGATCAAGCGCGTCGGTATTTATCTGTAATGTTCGAAGTAGCAGTCGGATAACTAGCAGTAAAAAATATCATGGATTCCGTTTACCACGAGATGTCGCGTGAATAGCACAATTACACGAAATAGATATATTTAACAGCTGTAGATTAGTACTTTTGTAGTGACGATTTTTATTTTACTCCTCACAAAATAAATGTCTTTTATACCTTTTTATTATTATATTGATAACATTACACTGTATCTTTAAATATAAACTGTTAGTGTAACCGCTAGAATGTTTGCACGACAATTTTGGATATTCGAAATAAACTGTAAGTAAAAGGAACAAAAAATAAAAATCGCATTTACGTATTTACTTTAAAAATGTTATATCAAGAAGTTAACTCAATAAGTGTCTCATGCGTGCATAATGAATATTGACGACGCGCGATAATTTCGCTATCGTACCGCGCACGAAATTCGTGTTTGGCAACGTGAAAAGGGGAATTTCGGAGTACAAAAAACACCGGGAGAGACAGCCCCGCTAAGTTGAGCGTAAAATTACAAATGGTGACAAAGGGCATTAATCATGTGACGGGTTCGAACAATACGCAGGTAGTTTCCTGTGCGGGCGCACTGTGGAAGTTGGTCGAAATAATTGCTGCCTATTGTTGTTAACTGTTAAAACATCGGACGCAACAAATACATATCTCTGTAATTTGTACTTTTGCGCGCACTGGGCTGGATGATGCGCTTCCATTTCAATGTAGCACTGTATTTTTAGATTTCATTTAATTACAGACTTAGCCCCTATTAACGTAGTATTTCACATTTTAATGCTACTTGTAAACGCAATCGGTAACTGCTTCTGTCGGTTCGAACGGAATTATTAGGGACCATTCAACTTCAATTACGTAATATGGCTCTTACAAATGTCGGCCACGCTTAATGGACTCATTGCCAAGCTATCCAGATCAAGACAATTGCACCCAATAGAACAAATTGCCGTAAACAGCTGAATTTGGAAAATTAACAACCTGAATTCGGTTGGTAGAATATTATCAACAAATTCAGCAACTAATTACAGCAAGTAGACTACAGATAACAACAGGGTTGCTGCTCATTTGTAAATTGTTTTGTTTAGAATATTTTGTTTTACTGCGCTCCACTGGTAATATTAATTCCAAACATAATTCACCGCCTTAGCGTGGCGCTGGCATAAACGTGTGACAAGCGGACGAGTATGATTTGCATGAGCAATAAATAACCAGAGATAGCACTACCCTCGAGCCCGGTTCAGACGTGCTATTATAACTTATAACCAGTCGTTATCAACAGTTGAACGCCCTGGCTTTGCACCAATTACAACAATCTTACTGTTCTGCCAATTAGCTATATTTCAGTTCTGTAAAGGACGCCAATTTGCAATAACTGCGATGTTGTAATGGCTGTAGAACTCCAAGAGCTTGTCAAGTTTAAATGGTCAAATTGATTTCTTTATTCTTCTTGTTTGGCGGCAACACTTAGATGATACTTTTGGCGTAACTTATCTCTGTGGGCGGTGGCAGCCACAATCATATGCATTGTCAGCTCCTTCACAGGTTATTTACATGAAGATAACTTGGAAAAGTTCGATGATGGGGCGGGATGGCCGCTAAAAGCACAATCTTATTCGTGAACGCTTCCGTGCCTCGTAGGTCACGTCTACAACGTTATTCGTAGTTCAAGACTCATGCGTCACAATGGAAACTTAATGGGATAAAGCCAAATCGTTAACAAACTTCATAATTCACGGAAATGTAAAAGCATGCGTAATGTATCATTAGCAATAGCAAGGTACATACAAAGAATGTGATAACAAATGCAACAGTACCATAATAGGCCTGTAACATCAATATGAAATGGAAACCTTCCTTATTATGTCAAAGCTATCGGAACGTTTATTATGAAAACAGCAGACGAGCCGACACGGACACCATGTTATTCAGTAAACATGCAATTTGAACTGCGCGCCTCGCATTGACCCGCGGCGGCTGCCTCGCCTCGTCTCGCCGCGTATTACACCATTGTTCACACGCTCATAAACGTTAACCACCACTATCAACAAATTTATTACAACGGTCTCAACCGGCTACTATTTATTTATTTTTAATTTAGTGCGTCATTTTGGTAATCCTCACGTTTATGTTCACACAGGCGGCTAACCTAAATTATGTTCTGTAATCCCTGCATTTTCCCATCTGATATTCGGCATTTTTTTTCAAACTTTACCCGCCGTTTTCAGTATAACATTGGCAAGTATTACAATTGGGTTTTACCTTGTTACTGAGACGGAACTGCGGCAATTTCTCAATACGCACGAGCGCAGCCACGTGCAATTATTGCTAGTATTACATCTTTAAAATTTAGAATATACAAAAACTTTTAATTCACAATAATACACAAAAACGTTACTTTACTATAATATAGTTTTTTACAACTTTAAATCGATTGGTTGAGCGCTTATAGCGCGAGATCTTTGGTGAAATATTTGGTGTCCGATGCATCACTAAAACGGACTAGAAAAGGATCACCTCTTGCAGTCGTATGTGCGTAGATTTACTACTTGGTATAGACATAGCGTTACTAAAACTGGATATCAAGTAGCGAGGGGCTGGTAGCTCGGCCGCGCCGCCCACGACACCTCGGAAACCAGCCCCATGCCGCGGCGGCCGGTATATCTAAATTTATGTTGAAGCTCAAAACTCGTTCTACAATCGATAAAAGCAATGTCGACAAGTTTTTGAAACGACCTATCTAGTGTAATCGGATGATTTTTTGCATTTTTGTGTTACGATGCACTTGACTATAAACGGGAATTATTTTTAAACATGTAAGTTTATTATAGCCAAAATAAAACTAATATAGGTATTTAAACATATTATTATAGCAAAAGTATTAAACATTTTTAAAGATTTTCCAAGATTTTTGTTATACACTTGTAATTCAGATGTAATTGCAGAAGAAGATACTTCGAAGGAATTAAGGTTAGTTCTTATACATAATCTTAACAACATTTAATTTTATTTTGTATTTCCATCATGAGCAAACCGTAGTTACCACCGGTGAAAATGACGGTTGAAGGCTTCAAGAACCCAACCCAAACCTGTTAATATTATCTCGAGTGAATCGGCGTTCATAAGCCACTGTAAGAGAAGAACAGATGGAAGCCGACGAAGTCTTGGTAAGAATCTCACATAATAATATCGCCAAATAGCCCCACAAACATCTGCTCCGATAACAAAAAAAAAGTATTAACAAATAAAATAATTTATAAGCTTAAACAGCACAATAGCTATTTAATTGTAATTAATCTCAAACAATTATTATCAACTATAAACTTCCTAATATGGCAAGTGGCCGTCTAAACCTACTTGAGTACATTCATGGCGGGTGTGAGCGTTAATCATAATAAATACCGAAATATCTCAACATGTGTTACCTCTTCCAAGTTAAATGAGGACATGCACATACGCCAGGGCTGCTCATTCATTTATTTAGCTGTAAAAACTTTTGCGAAATTAATTTTAAAAGCTTGTATTTAAACTTGCAATCTTATGGTATAAAATTTAATTTCCGATGACATTGCATCTGTATGAAAAATATAATTTGATACTTTAACAAGTTTAGCAGACGAGATGACTCCCCAACAATGAACTGCACAATTCTTATTTTTTTAACAATAAATGTAAGCGTGTTTTTAGTTTTTAAACTATAGTAACGTGTTTTGATACAAATAGCTGAAAAACGTGTAAAATTTTATTAAAGACTGCAGCTAATGTGAGCAAAATTTTATAAATGAATATTTAGATGTTTCCATCTATCAGGTTGGCAAACTAATCTAGTGGCCTTCCTGTATCGATTTCTCCTTTATCTTATTACTTTGCAACGTTAAATTTCTCAATTGATTTTAGAAAAAAGAAGTTATTTATCCGATAGGATACCTCTCGATGGTCCACGCATGCAGAATAAATACAACCACGTTAAGTGCCATCACAGATTATTTCTAGCCAGTGCTTTTATAGAAAGATAGGTACAACGATTTTTCAATTGTTGCAATAAAGATATAGGAAGTCTTTATAATAACAATTGCTTGTCTGCGTCAATGATTCTGATCGCATACGAGCTTGGTACTTCAAAATTATTACTAGAATAGACTATTATATAAAATAACCTAGCATACCTAGTAGTGTTTACCAAGACGTCTTCAGTTGATCTACATATATCATCAATCAACAACTTCCTCATAAAAAGACAAGACATATATATAACAAATATATTAACAAAATATTAAATTAAATTTTATTAAATTATATTCGTGTTGTGCGCCCCTGAGAGAAAACAGTGTTTTGATGCCGCACAACATATTTAGACGTCCGATAGAAGAGTCTTTGACCCCGGCGTAGAGCTTATTCGTTTACTTACTGGTTTCACTTAACCAAAAAATATAGCTAATATCATTAAACAGTTTCCTACAAAAACTCGAGCCTCAAGTGAAACGTGACATTTTAGACAGTATTATTGAAAGCTTCCGATCGCCCATCCAATTACGTTTGCAATAAACATTTTATTTATTGCTGATTAATTGCTGGATATTGACTGTTTCCTGTTAAAATTATAATATCTCACTGAAATGTTTGATAAAAACAGGAAAAATCGTTAGTTTTATTAAGCGGAGAAAACATATGATTGTTTATGATTTTATTACATCATTTGAAGTTTGGAGCTCTTGGATATTGTAGATTATTTCGGACGAACCCGTAGGCTAGTTGATCCGCCTACAAAATAAGGTGTACCAAGTTCGCTTCTCGAGCAGGGCAGACATTTAATTATCGTGGGTGTTAGTGATGCGATGTTGTATTGTATATGGGACTGGTAAAGGAATTTCTAGTGTGGGGATTGTGATGCTATTCAGCTAGTGTAAATTGGGCTCCACGATTTTCTAATTTGTGATTACCGTTAAGTTTGAATTAAAATGTGTCCGCATTAAAGGGTTTTCAACAAAATTCTGAATTTTTTATGTTTCATAATTAAATTAATAATATTTTCCACTTCCGCTTTCATAAACCGTTAAAAATCTTCACCTCCGCACACGCTTCTCTTAAGACCTCCGTTACTTTAAAACCCTACACCTTATCCAGGTTCCGAAAAGAATGTTTACCAACAAACGCTGCCTAGCAACCGATAACAGACAGATACTAATAACCTTTTTTTATCGGCACATTTTTGAACACATAAAATTTAATTATACTACATGAATATTTCCTATGTATTTTTAATTCTATAGGTAGGTATACTCTCCAGTCTTCGTTAAAACGTTGTTCGTCTGAAGAACTTTCAAACTTTTAAACAGTGTCATACATAAAT
>DWKA01000181.1:0-20515 GCA_018249155.1 Panoquina ocola ocola
ACGACACTCAAATAACACATCACTAACACCCATGACCCGAGAACAAATAGTTATCTGTCACATAAATATCTGCCCTGACTGGGAATCAAACCTGGGAGCTCTAGCATCACAGGCAGGGTCACTACCAACTAGTGAAATATTATAAAAGAAATAAATAAAATAGCACACTGAGACTTTTTACTTTGATTATGAGTTGATGCTTGAGAGTTAGTATGTCAAAATATTATTTCATGCTCATACTTGCATGTTAAATGTTTAGATTAACACCATTAAATTCGTTTTCTATCAATCTCTACCAATAAGAATAAAATCTTAGCAGTTTCAACGCTCTAATATTGGTTTTCAATTAAGTAGTTAATAAGAATCTAATTAATATGTAATAACATTACAGAACATAGACTGACTGAACTGTCATCACAAACATATCAAATACACTTGATTGTCAATTAAAACAGAGATGAAATCAAAAATATAAAAGAGGCTTCATAACTTTTGACAAGTGATTGATTTACCATACCTATTTGAATTTCTGTTAGAAATACTTTAGAAGTCCTAATTAAAAATATAAAAACCAAAGTAGTAATAAGATAAGTTGTCGTATCATTATTTAGATAGATGGAATTATTTATAACAGATATCTAAACAAGAGTTCTCACGTTATTCTTATGAGAAAGGTGTAACAGGTTAGGTTAAGTTAATATGTTTTTGCAGTGAGAATGCATCAGAAACTTAAAATTCGAATATGAAACATAAAAAATATATAACAATGAAACATATATGTACTAAACGACCGCAAATACGTTTATAAATACAGAAAATATCACCAGTGTTCAAATGTTGAGGTTATGATAGCATACCTGCATGGAATCGGCCCCTATTATCTCCGTACCAAATCTCTGAGCCAATTCTAAGCTCAATTTAGTTTTTCCTGTTCCTGTAGCACCCAGAATTATCACCATTGGTATTTTGGAAGATATCACAGAACTTAAAGCCATCACAACACACTTCACTATCACTCACTACTAACTTCACGTTTGTTTTGACGTTTGACATATTGTCATTTTTCGTTCCGTTACAGGTAAATAGCAAAGTAACTTAATAGAGTTGAAAGTTAATAATGATTGTAAAAGGTAATATACTTCAAAGAACGGCTAGTTAATATAGTACAATGAATATTATTATTGATTTCAATTTACAAATATTTTTGTGAACTGCACTGGTTATATTTGTAGTATATTGTTTTTCAGTTCATTCATAAAGTCCCGATGAGTTGAACGGAACACAATAAGTTATTAATCTTTTTGCTAGTGCAAAAAAGCTTCTATTCTCATGAAAGCTTTAAGTACTAAAATATTGAATTTCTTTCACAAAAGTCTTCATGTACCTATTGCTTCCTTACGACTGGATTTGATTTATGATTTGGAATAACAATACAAGTCAACTACATCTCGTACGCCATAAAACGTACATTTCTGTAACTACCCTAGTGTTTATACGCTTTTATTTAGCGTGCCCTGTTTGGTTTAGCATGACTTGATGCTACGCCCCGAGTCAGACTCTCTAGACGAGAGGACTCCCTCAACGATCAACAGTTCAGTTTCTTAAACTAAGTACCTCTGTATTAAGTATTTCATTTTGAAACATAATAGATAATACGCTAACTCACAAGATCCAAGTCTAATTTTGAGAGCAATCTTTGGTCAATAATAAATAAAAATATAATTACGGCACCCTTGTAGGTTGTTAGTTGTCAGCAGGCAAATAACCCGGGTTTGATTCCAGGTCTGGGCAGAAGTGTATTTTAACGAATTTGGTTCGTCTTCATATTATCTTGGGAATTGCCTCGATTGTGCGTGTGTACTGTCAACCGCGACACATATATTTTGTGATAATATTCTCTGAGTCTACACTACGTAATATTATTTCAAAGTCAGCGAATTTAAAATTTAACACAAAATGTGTTTAAATTAAAACAAATTTGTTAATTTAAAATAACATATTACTGTGATGTGTGTATAAATGTGTACCTACCTACTTTTACAATGTGCTACAAAACAAGATTAACTATGTACATATTTCAATGTGTTTGGCAACAAACCAATAAGACCAGAGTACTTGGCTCGTGTTAGGGAAAGGGACTATGGATCAGATAATAAATAAAAATCAGAATATATTTTTTTCGAGCCGAACAAAACGGAGCTTTTGAAACATCACCCGACTGTACCACACAGGTACATCTATAATCACAGTATCCGAATTTAGCAAACCCCCAATTACACCGAAATAGTATAAAAATCACAATCAAATAGCCAACAGTTTCTTAGCTCCGCCTTGGCCCGGCGTAATTATTTATTTCCATATTTAATGATTATCTTAATGATTATAATAATAAAGGAACAAAACCCAAAAACTTTTCTTTTCATACTAGAGTATCCAAGAAACTCAAAGGTGGTAAGTACAAGTCCTTTCATATTATGGCGCCGTTTCAAAGACTGCAGAGTGTAACATTAATATTAGGCGGAATCTATTTTGCACCCTGCATTCTCTGTAACGCCGCGAGTGCCACCGCCGCCGGCCGTGGAGCATCGTGGCCCACGCTACTTCATCCGATTACCAATCGATAAATAAAAAAAACATCTTACATCCTTCGACTGGTCCCGCGCCCCGGCGACGGTTAGATATTCCTTACAACGGATACTATCAAAGAAAAAGTAATAAAAATTAAACTATAACATGACTTAATCATCCCAAGCTTATTTATATATACAAGTTGCTATGTAAAAATTTTATCTATTAATTTTTCCATTTGGCAGTGGTGGAAATGTGCCTTGTCGCAATGTGCACGATTGCTTGCGTTCAAATATCTCGATGTGTCTACCGAATATAAAGCTGTCATTTCTTACGATCAATGTTACTTCCGATAACTTAAACATTATTATCTTTATTAATTATGTCAAGATTAACAAAAAAAAATTAAATGCAGGTACAACATTCGAGAATTCGTAACTCTCCGGTTAAGAAAATTAAACAATTACTAGAAAAAAAAAACTCGTTTATAAAAAAGACATTATACGTCTATGCACTATCCCTATTATGTACACGTTACGGCTAATGGAAGATAAACTGCAAATCTTTAACACGATCTATAAACTTCGTCGTGTAAAACTACTTATAAGAAAAACGCTATATCCCTACGTAATATTTCTCACAAAAAAATATTTTTTGCAACTAATTCGAGTATAAACCTAATATTATCTATATGTATGTATGTATATGTACATAGCAAGGCACATTCCGCACACAATTAAAGCCTTCGTACAAATCTGCTGACCATGTGTTTGATAAAACATCAACCTTCGTATGAAGTCTGGGCAGGAACAACGGCCGACATACAAGTGGCCCGCGCTCCCACCCAGACTCGTTCGCTTTAATCGTAACTAACGCGAGTAAACTAGCCTATTGTAATAAAATATCATATAATAATAAAGAAAATGCAAATTTTCTATTAGTAGGTACTATGAGGAACTATTTTGTGGTTATTTTTATGTGTAAGTCCATCTGGGATCATTAACCGCAGGCTTTGATGTTCTTATCAAAATACACAGTCTCCTATACGGACTCTAGCCACTGAGATTATTATTTTCACTGTATCAAACACAACTGCACTATTTTAATCGCATATATTAATATAACATTTTGTTATTGCGTTTATTTTGCGTAACATAAATATTCCGAATACACTAGCGAAGTAATTACGATATACATACTATAAATGCTTATATGAAAGTGCTATAGGTAAGTCAAGTCGTACGTATAAACCGCTTTCAATTCTGCCTTACGTTATTGAATTACAATTAAATTTCACGACAGACAGGAAAGCAGTTTTTACGTACGTTCGAGTTTTCATTCTACATAACATATTTTATTAGTCAATGTGTTTCGTAATGCATTTTATTTAGGTGCAATTTACGTACATATAAATGACTCAATCAGTTTTAGGAGTGGTCCAATAAGTTCAATTTCCTAGTACAATTCGTTAAAATAGTGATTCGGAGTTAATTGCGTGACTGTATAATTAAAAAAAAACATTAAAAGTGTTAAAATTTACAAAATAACAAAAACACTACAAAACTTTAAGCGAACTAACCTTAGTGTAGACTTATAATAATATCAATTTAAAACAATATTGATATCACTGCCCCCCTCGCGACCCGGCGGGAGGGGGGATGTAGTAGAAAATCCTACGAACCGGGCCGAAAACATATATAATGGCCGGGCCCCCCAGAACTTTCCGTAAAGCAAACAACAGCCATCTTCCAGCATCACTAATAAATTCAAGACTATCGTCGCTCTAATCGTATTTACAGCATTGCCACAGCTTCCAGCTTCCAACATCCAATTTACAAACGGTGCCCAGTAAAAATGTTCATTGCCCCTTTCAAAACGATACCCAAACATTATCTTTTGATTCATCAATCGAGGAGGTCAGTATGTACTATGTCAACTATGTATTATTCTCAATAATTCAAAAACTTTTTAGAGGTAAAACCAGTCTAAGAGTTTACAAAGCAGTCTGTAAGTTTAAAGGTATTCTACTGAAGACCTAGGATTTATCCAAACAGTTTTATGGCTTACTTTGGCACTGCAAAATACCGTTTGAGCAAAACATACCCTCAGTCAATGCTTCGTAATTAAGTTAACGCGTTCCTACAGAAGCAGAGTAAGCCTTAAAAGCTGATATTTAGACGATTTGTTTGACCTTAAAGGTATCGATCGGATGATTTGATTTAAAATCGGTGACATCTCTCACCGAGCGAGGGTGGTTTGAACGCGACGTAATGTCCTCGAATCTTACATTAAGTTACCAGTCCAAAAGTGTCACGCAGAGAGGACGTCGCCTCTCGTTGAACGAAACTAGTACCAAGCGCGCGACCGCAGCGCTCAATACGGCCGGTAGCGCGCCGAAAGCAAAGTTCGCAGTTTTTTCAACTTCGTAACCAACTTGTTCTGCTGTTTCTTTAGGTACTCCCTCTCGATCTCCTCCTCCCGCAGCTTCCGGCACAGAGCGGCGGCCTCTCTGAGTATGACTACTTTGGGCGCGCGCTCCTTATCCTTGGTGGCCGGGATCTGCTTCTTGAGTTCATCGAACAAATTCTTAAGACCTATCCGCCGTAAGCGTTCCATGTCATTGTGTATTGAGCGTCGCTCGATTTCCGGGGACTCCGCTTCCGAGTCGGTGTCGGTGTTGGAGCGTCCCCGCCGCCCCGGGCCCCGTGTCCGCCGACGGGGCACGGAGGCTGTAGGGATGCCCGAGGGTGGCACGAGCCGCTTCCTGGCGGCCGGACGGGGCCGCGGAGAGATGACCGATTCCACGCTGTGTTGGATGTGGCGCCGCTCGTGCACAGTCGTCGTCCGTTGCAGACAATCCACACGGACGTGCGTCGCTGCCGCCAAAGTTGGCTGCTGCCCGGTGCCCAGAGATACCACGTCGATTTCCTCCTCTGCAACAACGGAGAAAATGTTTAAACTGACGAAGGACATTCGACTTTGAACACTACGATAACATTTTAACACAGTTTAATTTTCCCTATAAATAGTCCTCGTAAAACGTGCTTATGCAAAGTGGCGCATAAATATCCAACTAATATGAAACAATTTTACTGTAAATTTATCGGTTTGCAAATAAAGCCCGCATTTACCGTTTCATTCCTCGCATACTTTCATTCATAGAGCGTTCATTACGTTCGCATCACCATAAAAGGCGGGCGATTGTCATAGCGTGGTACATACATACAAGTACGGGACTAGGTGTAGTGGAGTCGGGATGCGACTGCAGTAGTCAGGTGGGAGCGGGAGGGTCGCGGAGGGGCAGGGGAGGCGCAGGGCGTCGACCCCGTCGTACTACCGCAGCGTCTGTCGACATCGATCCAGACGCCTGACGTCACGGCTGTTCGCGCCAAAACGAGAGCGCGTGCGCGGCTTATGCCGCAGCGTCCGCACTCAATGGACGCCAGGTTATCAACCGGTGGACACGCTCGCCGGCAACGACCATTCTATCAATCCACCTTCCCAATTACCTGTCTCACACGACGACACGCCGCCGATCCGACTCACGTTAACGACTCGACTTAATTTAGCGTTGCCGTGGCCACCGAGCCCGTCGGACCGGTACCGGTACCCTTTCTACGAAACCCGAATCACCAAGGTTCAGTGATTACTCGCAATGTAAAACGACAACCGAGCCTATGGAGGTTTTTTCTTACAAAAAATGTGAGAGACGTACGGAGTTGGTGGCGTCAAACGTGACTGCCTCAACACGGGCGTCTCTCTGATATAATGTACCTGCTTTTTCTAGAGCCAAGGCCATAGGGCACAAGGCTCCCAAATGAGCAGGAAAGCATCGTAAATACCTTCAAGTGAACCGAGTAGGATATCTTAATCTAAGCCAAGTAATTCGAGTCGATCGGAAACGTGCCCTAAATACCGGTCGAGTTCGCAACAAATGCAATTCAGTGGATATTAAATATTGCCGAGGGCAGCATGAGAGCCGGTACATTTTCTATGAATGAAAGCTGTGTCGGTATGTGCGGTGTCGGGTTATCTATCGTATTAGTGTACGGATATGCAGTAGTCCGCTTGTATCGCGTTAACGTGCAGCGCATGTTTCGCGGAAATCACCGCTTGCGGCCGCACTATCGGGTTACACCAACAAATAATTATGTCAGCGGCTCGTTGTGATTAAAGGCGACCGGCGACGGGTCGGCTTAACGCATGCGCCAGTAGAACACTGGTCGGGCCGAGAATTTCCGATTACATCCTAAGCACTGGAAATAGAAACTAGTTACGTGGGCAGCTGGTCGATTGCGAAACTGTTCGAGATTCAGGGACGCCCGATTAATCTGCAACTACGTAGTTTTAAGACAACAAAAAATTGCGCATCTCATAAGCCGTGCGACGATAAATTTACACACCGACGCAATTTTTTTATTTGATTTCCGCATTCGCTGGGCCTTATCGCGGCAGCTAGTGGATCTAATTTTGTTCTGGGTATCGGCGCCTGTCGTCAAATACAGTTCTCGCGCTGTAAGTAGGCGAGTCGGCGAGTCGGCTCGTACTGCGGAGAGTCGATTTTCACTGTACGATTT
This sequence comes from Panoquina ocola ocola, assembly GCA_018249155.1. Lineage (NCBI taxonomy): Eukaryota > Metazoa > Arthropoda > Insecta > Lepidoptera > Hesperiidae > Panoquina > Panoquina ocola. The sequence goes on from DWKA01000181.1 coordinate 7,146, forward strand.
TCTCTTTTCCTGGCGCCGACGCGATTAACGGTCGCGGAGAGTATTTGTTTCAGGTCTGCGTGTAAGCGATACGCCCGGTATTGTCGCGGTGCGCCGCCGGGCTCCGGTCTAGTGCATATCTATTATATCGACAGCACTCGAGACGCGTTTCTCAGATCCGCTGCCATTCCAATTCGAAGCGTTACCAGAGATAATCTGTTTTTTATTGTCCGTCGGAGCCGACCGGTATCAGAACGCGGCAAAAAACTGCCAGCTCTCTCCGAAGCGGGCGTCTCAAAGTCTTCGTGTGGCGTCGGACGCTAAGTTTTAAAAATAAAGTTATGGTGCACCAGCAGATGAAACCGGACGCCGGCCGGGGAGCTGTTTAATGAATAACGCGGAACGAAAACTATATGAGCTGCGTAATGTGTATTGATAAACACAATCAGCTGAACGTGCATCTTGACCGGCTGATCGCTCTCGAGACGTGATTAGTCACAATTTCTAGGTACCGTCTGCGTCCCACCGTGAGAACACAATGACTCATAGATTTGCAGACTTAATCGCTCGGCTTTTAAGGCAAAGCTCGGCTACAAAGTCCAATATTCTGATACACCCGCCAACGTTCGATCACATGTCTGGCCCAATTGCGTAACAGTTATGTTTGCAAACTAAGAAACTAGACTCGGAAAAACTGAATGGCGCAATAAGCTACCTTTCCAATCATATACTGATATTGTATAACGTTCTGCGGTCCGCTGAAATCTGAACTCGACCAATGTTACCATACCAACAGGGTTGTTCATTTTAATTAACATTTAAACGAGCACGCTTAGAACTCCTTTGAAACTAGTAAATTATATTTGTCTAGGAAAGGAAATGCCGCGAGCGAAAGTTGGCAATCTACAGATTGTTTAATTAAACCGGTCAGAGATCGGCGTTAACATTCGTTTCGGCAGACTTTTAATGGCTGAAATCCCCCTTACAACATAAGAGGCCATTAAATGCTCGACTTCGAGTGAGTGGCTGCAGTTCAAACAAGGAAAGTTGGAGTAGTAGTTAGGCGGAATTTCTTCTGAGGGTCATTCAATTAAAACGTGAGCTAGGTTGGCACTGCTGAAGAGATAAGTCAAGGCATGACGTAGATGTAGATGTCCATTGTAATTCTCAGCCACCCTGAATAAAAAAATTAAGTCTATGATGCTAAGACGCCAGCAAAGCCAAGTATGTCTACATTGTTAATAACTTTTACACAGTACAATATTAGCATTGTAGACGTGATTGATGTATGCATGTGCGAAAAAGCTACATGATTTAGTGTAACCTCGATTCCGTTTTTGAGTCGAATAACGCTGACGAATACGTGTATATAGGGCGTACGAAACAATGCGTGGAGGCGTCTTCGAGAATAATCTTGGCGCTTAGTAGAAATAGAATCATTTGCCACTTTCCTTTTATCTAAAAACGGGTAGCATCACCAAAGATCGTCACAGTCCCGGATGTGTAATCAGAAGTGGGATAGGGGCGAGATTGCAGTTTTGAGGATAGCATCGTGAAGTGTAATGGGTACGATGCAGTGATGTCGTCAGGTGTGACCTGAGCGGGCACGCTCCGCCGACCACGCTCCGAGGCCAAGTTCACTGGCATTTGAGAGCGATAATTAAAAATTATCGTGACGTGCACGCCGCACGCCATCCTATACAGGCTGCTCGCGAGCGCGAGCCTGCTTTTTATAAACTTAAAAAACTTGGACTGGCTTTAACCCATTAGCCGACCGATGCAGGGCACGTACGGTTGTGTCTATTCTGTACTTTGTTATATGCTTAAATATATACCAAATGAAGTAATGATGGAGGATGCGAGAAGCATAGCGTTCATGAAATTTAGCCTCGAAGAGGCGCGAAGCTAAATTCACACCAGTCAAGGTTATTCGCGCTAGTAACACATTTACAGAGATTAGACTTTCTACTGTTATCTAAATCCTAATAACAAAATAATCTTTTATATGCAAAGATTATTTCTACATAGTACAAATTCAAATATTTCCATTACACGGACCAGTCGAAGGAATGATAAATCTAGTAATTATTGAATTAAATCGTCAAAGGGATTATTTAGGGAGATTATAATGATATGATAATCTATCAACATAATTTTGCGTGTCCTTGAGCATTTGCGCAATTATTTTAAACCAACCTAAGTAGTAACGAGGCGCTGATAGTGAACGTTATTTAAATTTGTTTAGTAACATAATTATGACGATTACGAATTAAATCGTACCAAACCTTTTGGTTGGTAATTAGAAATCGCTTTATATTCATTCTATACTTTCATATCTTATCTCGTGGAAACAGACCAATTTGTTGGACATAATAATATCCTAGGCCCATTACATAGGCCCTGTTATTAATAATTATGAAAAGTTTATCTTTGTCATTTTCACAGAGTACGTAAAATATTCGGCCTGTATCGCTGACTATTAATAACTTTTAAATTTTCAATAATTATTCCGTAACAATCTGTATGCGCATCTTAAAATTATGGTATATCCTATGCTAATTACTTTGGGTACTAATGGTCGAAGCTTTTCTATACGACTCGCTGCTCATAATTTTTATCGTAAACTTTCTCATTATCCCACGGAACCTTAAACGGAAACCGCTTAATGTCCATTAATTAAAACTCAAGTCCGTCTGTGCAACGTCGTTACCGAAATTAAGAGCTCTGACGCGAGACCGTTTGTTTGATAATTGATTTTTATGTCATTGTCGCAGCCGTCCCCGACATGATGAAGATGAAGATAAGGTTATAGTTCACGAAGGTCAAAACACTTCACACACCTTTGAGAATGAATTGAAACAAGTGTAAACTAATGACAAATCCATAGTGCACCGAATTCGGGAAAACTGAGTGAAAGGCTGAACTATACCACATTTTTATGTATGTCACTTTATTTCCCGTCGCGTACTAGTATAGTTACGCGAATAATTTTATCGCCTACACGCGTGTATTTCTGGCGTATTACGCAATCGGGAAAAGTCGGTCATCTGGCCGATGGTAGCCACTCGAGGCAGGCCACCCGCTAAAACAAGCGGTGGTAATTTATGACGGGGTATCATGGCGGATCGATTCTGCGCAGACGGCCTTGGGTAAGTTCGCGCGGAAGTTCATGGGCGAACGTAAGCGGAAAAAAGACGCAGTCAGCCCACAATTGGCCAATCGAGAATTAATAAATGGAACTCGAGTGGGTACACTTGTCGAGGCATCGGGCTTTTACCCTTTTATGACCTGTTGAAGTACGAGAACCGAATTCGATAGCGTTCTATTAATATACTGGTACAATTTTCTGTATTCTGTCCCCTTTCCTTTGTGGTCGGTTATTGGAGGATGGACTTCTGAAGCCGAAGTTATATCCGAGTCAACAAAGGACATCATCACCCTTTTTTTAGAGATAGATATTCCTGTATTTCTCCTTGGCAAAGTAATGGTTGAAAACTGGTAAAACATCGCAAACTACTTTTGGAGAGAAAAAAACCGCATGCATAATAAAACTATCAGCTGGTTGCCAAGTTCGTTGTTAATTAAAACACAGTGACAATAGCGTGACCGATTTCGTAAATGTCACCGTGGAATAGTGCGGTCATCTTAACCTATAAACCAATTTCCGGAAGAAACAGGTATGGTTGCGTCATTCAATTATACATATCAGCCGATATCTATCGACCACACCCGCGATTTGTAAAACCAGATTCTTGTAGGCAGTAGAACGCCAAAGTGCTTCGGTGACCGGTCACTGCTTACAATGTATTTAACTACGTAACATAGAATAAGTCGCAAACTACAAGTATAGGAAAATTTAAACGCATTCTTTGGACATTTTAGTGTTTTATCAATACACGCATCTTGGGAATATTATCGAGATTCAGAATATTATGTCTTTAAGTGGTCTTTAATATTATCTTCACCAACGCAAAGGATATTTCTAATAAGATTAAATTAGAAATACCCCAAGGATTCTAACACACGGCCCTGAAAGACGTAGAAGTAGCCTTTGAAACATATAGATTAGATTGGACTATCGCTCTATCGATAATTCCCGCCATCAATTTCGCACCAGCTCCAAATAAAACACGTGATAGACATACGCAATAGACAACATTGTTATCTCCCGATCATCCGTACGTAGATCCGTCACGGTGCATTGCCCTTAGCAATAAAAAAAGTCGCCAAGGACACTATAATAGTTCAAAACAGAAGAATAAATATAAAATTAATTAGGGTAATTTTAACTAAGTTAACCACTTTGAGGAAACTACACAAAAACTATTGTTTGTAAACATAAAATCTTTGCAAAAATATTTTATATCATCATTGGAACAGTTTTCGAGAATCCGATTATATGAATGCAAGAATGACTGTTTTATATATTAAAACCTATTACCTATATAAAATATGATATAAAAACAACAAAAACCGTTCGGTGAGATCAAGGTGAAAACCTACCTGTACAATCTAGTTGCCATGTCTTCTTTATCAGTCGTCAGTTCAGTAAGACTTTTTCGTGATAAGGCAATACAAATTTATGTTAGTGTGACACGTCGGTACATCGTTTATTTCGTGGTTATCTGTATTGATAGGTGAATCACGAAGGCCGCGAGGAGGCCAGAGAGGCGATTCTTTACCGCGAGCTTTGTTTTGAAATTAAATAAATGCGTATGTAAACATTTTAGATTGCTCACTGACCTATTTCAACCCTGGGAATCCATTTTGTTTGGCGCACAGACAATATAGGGAACAACGAAATGGGGAAGCATTAGGTCGTGTAATCAAATCTATTTTCGTAACTTTAGCGGGAATTCTAAAATTGGCGGGAAACGATTCATTCAGTGTCAGGACTGGTATTCAATACTTCATAATGCCATTCATAAATAGAATACCTTATTACTCACTGTTTTACTACTTGTGAGACGAAGTTGAATTAGTTTACAACTCTACAGAGCGTAATCGGCCGATTTTAACTTGATGACTGTTTAAAACAAAATTGAACATATCGTTGGATAATTTTATTCATCCTTGGACAAATATAATATATTCTTGACATTACTACCGTAATATAGGTAATAGATTTAGTGTTAATAAGAGGTCCGTGCAACCATATTAGCTACAGGCGATAAGAGAAGCCAATTGAAAGTTTCCGTGTAATAAAATATATCGTAGGTTTCCCGAGCCTCCGCACAATCATGACGAAAACTTTCCGTTATCTTGTTAAAATAAATACGTATGCGCATAGTTACGTAACTCTTACAATTTATTTTAACGATTTAAGACTTCGAACTAAAAGTATTACAAAGACAAAGTATTGAAATTTATTTAAAAAAATATTATTTATAGATACTGTGACAGATAGATGTCGCTGTTATTAAAAATTCCATATGTAGGTACCTACAACAGATGGATATTGCGGTACAATCGTTATGATATAAGTGACAATTCGAATTGTAAGCATCGTGTCATTGCGTACAAGGCTTGTGGACTAATGTCCACTATAATTCAGTGGTTAAGTGTCGATATAATGGCCCGTGTAAATGTGAGTATAAAGTTGGTATTTCTTGTATATCTTAGATTTTAAACTACACAGCAATATTTAGGTCGCAAGTTGAAGTACCGAATGGAACCGCGCAAATTGCTTTAACTACACTATGGAGGCCATTTATCACGGTTAGTAACACGATGAAACACTGCGTTACAATGTTCGTAACTAAACCTGCACTGCGATTGATTCCATTTTGCGTATACATTCAATTACTCATGTCTGTTATTCCATCACTAATTTTAATGCCGCATCCAAATTTTAAGGTGCTCGTAGTGAGACGGTGATTAAAACATTTTTTTTATATATTTCCTTTTTTTGAGTATTTTAATGTAACGTACCTAGTTAATGGTTTGTGACAAGAATTATAAATCGATTGTTTGGTAAAAATATGTACCTATGAGGTATTTTCGGGTTCAAACGTTGCAGACCATACAAACAGCCCGTCACTGATTGAGTGTTTGGGGTAAGCGGCTAAACCGGATCTAATGCCCTAAATTTCCCTTAAAGGAGCTCAATTCATTCGGCCCAGCCGTCGCTCGACTAAGTCACCTACTTAAAGGGGCCGAGAATTAAATTAATGACATAAATCACGATCTAGCACGCGCAATCTCTAAAGATAATGCGCAAGCGCAGGTCAAAAACACCTAGCAATTCAAAGCGGTTATCTACGTCGAGTTTACTAGGCTAGGCGTCTAATAGCGAAACGTTACGAAATCACAAGCGCACACACGGTTTTCAATAAGCGACATAAAATGGTACCACTTAAACAATGGACTGATGCTTCCCGCTCAGTACGATCAATATTTCATAATAAACGTGATTTATTATGAAAAGCGCAGTCGTAAACACGGCCGGTATAAATAGACAGTCGCTGTAAAAATGTACGCGTAAAGTAAATCACTGCGGCTGTTGCGTTACGGCGGAGTAAATTGGCGCGAAAATGTGATAACTTTGGCTGCGCCGCGACGTAGAGTACGTACGCGGCATGATAAGCCACGCATGCGTCGTGAAATTCGCGGCATTTTGCGCGCTAGTGATGGGCCCATGACACACGTCAGATATAATATACCAAGTTAATAAATATTTTTTGTTTCGTAATTTTTTTTCTGTAATTAATCATTCGAGTGTGTATCAATTTTCAGATAGAAATATGTCAGATACTTTTATAATTAAGTAATTAGTAGATAACAAACTTTGACTGGACCCTTCCACAATTTTTTCGAGCACAAATTCCCCATCTCTTTCACATACAACGAAAGCATGGAGCCAGAAATAGATCAGTATTTTTTCTGGTTCTATTCATCGTCCGTGGCGCAACGTTTAGAGAGACGTTAGAAAAAGGTTGGATAAAATCTACATGGCTTAATCGATGTTTCTCAAGCACGGGCTGTCCATCAAATTGTCATCCGACTAGACGAAGTAAGCGACCGGGTACGAAACCGGTCCGCGAGCAGAACGAGCTACAATTCAATGAGATTCCATTTCGTTCCGTTGCATTCTTATACGAGTAAGAGTAACGGAATAGGCAAGGTGAGACCGGCGAGCGAACGTAAGCCTTGATTTATTTATAACGTGTAATTTAAGATTACATTCAATTAACTACCTGCATATTTCAGGGCGATGTTTATTTGATAGAGGCCGGCTACGTAAACGTTCCGTTTACTTGCCCATCTCGACCTTACTCATTGCTATCGATACTTAAGTGCATACTGATAACAAAACATTGTAACACGTGTTGCATTCAGTTTCCGATGGAGGTCGTCCCTTTTAATTACATATGCAAATAGAGATCGTGTACTATAAATAATTTATATTGACCCTTTTTATGTCGACACAAGTCTTACTGGAACACACAAGTAAATATTTCTTATTAGAATACCGAATAACTAACCGGTATAAACACCGGTAATTCGTATAAGACGCGTCCGTAACGACCTTAACTATCGTTAAACACTAGTGATGTGTCATCTAGTAACGTTAATCCGATTTATTATGCGATATTATTCGTCGTACTGGTATTCATCACGTATAATAGCGGTCCAGACATCGAGGATGTTCACCCGAGGGAAGCGGGATCGAAGCGGTACGCGGGATGGGACAGGCGTCGGGACATTCGGTCGACGCACCGTCCGACCTGAGCGACCTTCGAAGGGCAGGTGAACCTTCGAGGATTCCTATCTTCATACTACTACTGCATTAATGTTAGTGTTAACGCGTTAATGTTTTTCGTGAAATTTAGTGTTTCGTCTACGTAGTGTAAGCTACATTGCTCAGAAGACAATTTGTGATTCTGAATGAGAATAATGGACTCATGCAATGTTACGGATCGGATACAATTACAATTTGAACTAGTAACTATAGTATTTTTTTAAGTTAAGAGCCATTCATATTTACGGCCCTGTGCCTACGTGAAGAAAGTTAATACCAGTTCACAGTTGAACTATTCAACTGTTTTTATTAGATTTCACAGTGTCTTACCTAGTTATAAATGAAAAGAAAAGCGGAACAAATGCAAGTTTAAAACTAATATTGGGTCATTAAGAATTCTTGACTTCTCACCATTCAATCTTATGACTAATAGTTTTGTAGACAACATTTGCGTATAAGACTGCAAAAACTAAAATAAACCCTCAGCTCTTTAAAATGTGTTTAAAAAATGTTAACCATGGCTATATTTATTAACATTAACATTTTTATGCACGAAGTAGTTTTATTACCCGCCATACAGAGTAGAATTTACGACATACTTAGCGAGGCATTAGGAAAATCGTGAAGCCACAGTTGCTAGTTCGTTAGACCGGAGTAATTAGAGCTGTCGATTCGGTGAAATAGGTAGTATTTGACATTAAGGAAGGTTGGAGCGTTCAAGGTCGCGATGGGCGAAGGTTCCGGAAAAGGCGGGTGCGTCTAGACGGAGGGGGAGGAGGGGGCCGCGGTCGATACGCGCAGTTTCCCGCGCTCCACGCCACGCCTGCGTAACCCCCGTCACCCTACTCGCCCCTTCTTGACGCGTCCTTAAACCCCAATTAGACTCACTATCCGACTATACTCGCGACGAGTATCCGGGTTTTTTTTAAACGATTTTTAACCCACAGCTCGGACACCATTTGGCGTATCTGTTTTTGACGTTTTGACTTTTTCCACAGTCGTCTCCCTGATTCGAAGTTTAAATATTGAGATTACGCAAAAATGTTAAATAGGTGCTTCAACTTTATACTCGTTGCGACTTTTGTCCCGATACCACCCCGCTCAGTGTCAATACGACCACATCGACAATTTTCAATAAACTGCGAAGCGCCCCTGATATCGATCATTTGAATTTCAAATTATAAACGAAACCGTTTAAGATGTTCGGGCAAGCGCTTCACAAATTTAATAGAATCGCACACATTTAAAGAAATAATATTTCGATCGTGCGTCGATTTATCGATAACATTTTATCGTCACCCAACCCTGCGTAAGCACGCGCCGTGCTGTAATTACAAAAAGAACGCGACATTCCAATGCATTCGTAATCGGAAAAATTATATCTTGATCAATTCATATTGACATATTCGAAAGATTTAACGAGGTATTTTAGTGATAAGCTATCATTACGGAGAATGTCACGAAACCCGTTGCCATACGGAGAATTTCGATTTAAAAAAATACTGACCTGATTCGCAAGTGTCAGATGGAGTCTGGACGCCGAGGCAGTCGAAGTTTTGGCGGGCGAGCGTGTAGGAGTGGTCGGCGGCAACCGCGGCGGAGTCCCTGAGGAGCCGCAGCGCCGTCCCCGCGACGTCCACGGCATGGCGGAACTGGGGCGGCTCGTCTCCGTCCAGCGAGGGCGGAGTCTCCGGCCGCGGCGGCGACATGTCCCGCCGCAGTAGACTCTGACCTGGCGTGGCCGTTATCAGGTCCGACGGCACGAACGTATTACTCGGATGCACGGAATCAGCGCACGATCCGGCCCACATACAATCATGGTGGACTATGTTCTCCTTATGGTCTTCCGGCGTGTCCAATATCCGCCAGTCCACGTCACTGTCTATATCATTGCTCATATCCGCCGGCGGAACCAGATCCAACCTCTCGGCTTCGACGTGAAGCTGAGACCAGAATTCCGATGTCTGAGTGAGTTCCATGGACTCCTCGTCCAAAGTCTCCCATATGTCGAACTGGAATAGATCGATCGGCGGCGACATTTTGTTTACAACTAAAGACTAACTAGTTTTAAAGCTAAGACGAACTCGTCGTTATCACAGGGCCCTCTTATCACAAGGACGATGCGCGCGATGGGTTCCACGCACACCGTCTGAAACAAAAGAAAATTCTAATTTTAAACTATTGTCGCTAGGTGACTTCTTTTTCATTGTCGTCGATTGCCAATTTGTTTTAGAGCAAAATAAAAAAAAAAAGTTATTCAAAATTATTTCACTCTGTTAAAAATATGAAAAATTGCATCTGTTATTAGAAGATAGAGAATATAAATTTTATTGGGGTTGTGTAACTTTTGGTGAACTGTTGTCTATTTATATGACAAAGAGAATTATTATTGTTAATAAAGAAAATATAAGACGCAGGGATTAAATACGTTATCTTAATTGACAAGGTTTAAGTTTTCGAGTGTTGTAGTTGTATTTTTTTTTGCTTCACTTGCTTAATAATAAAACATACCTAAATATTTATTGTAGTACCTACTGTTCTAAAATCCTTCTTATGTTGCACAAGTTTAGTCAAAACTGTAAAATGCGTTAAAGTATGTTTCCCGAAATAATAGAAAACATTTAAAAAACGAAAACGAAACGTTTCATTATTTTAAACACAAGGGGTAGTGACCCCTTGTATTTACAAACAAATCCCGATAGAACTCTGCTAATTCACAGTGAAGGAGGAAGTGTACCTACTCCACGAAGCCCGAATCTAGACTGATGTCTGGATGCCAAAACGAACGGTTTTAAAGGGTATATTGGCCTTGAAGCCTATTCCAGTGCATCTCAATTTACCCATTGTTCAAGGGACACCCGCGATATTTTTAAGTAGCATTTTTTTATTTTCTACCTGCTCAACAAAGTATCCGACTCTCATTTTCTTAGAAGTTTAGCTTGTAAACTGCCAGGTACACGTAAACTGCTTTTGTTTACAAGCGCAAAATGGCGCGAATGTATGTTTACCAATACAACAACTCGACGCGCTATTTTCCCGCTATTTTGCGTTTTCCTCAATTCCTCATAATAACACTTGTATCTATTTGTAGATACTTCACACGAATGAAATAGCCGAGACGTATATTAAACAACATTGCAACAAAATTAATATTTAATACATTGTGAATAAATGTGTTGATAAAACTTCAATTAACCGCATAGAAGTTAGAAATATAAATGACTTGCAAAACTGTTCATATTTTTCTATAGTTAATTCCATTCGCGTAACCGAAAGGTAATTTAAAACGGTATTCCAAAGATAATAATTTATTGTTTTTTTAACTGAACGCGATAATATTTTTCAATGCAAAAAAATTACGATACCATACTACAAACGATGTACTTAGGTACGAAAAACTAGGAATTTAGATAATATTGCAGGGTTATTTTAAAAAATAATATTAAATTTTTTTTTTTTTTAATTATTGACAGAATTTTTTAAGGCGAATTACTTAAATAGTTATAATGTTCTTACAGACGTCAATATTTCGTCTCAGTTCATAGGTTACGTACGATAAATGCAGCAACATTTAATTACTACTGTCAACAATAATTTGACGTGAATGAAAACTTATGAATGAACATGAATTTCGTTGATTGTTTAAAATAGAAGCAATATTATAGTAGACACTACAACAATTTTAATACACTTTATTTATTGGTGCACTTTGCAACTAGAGTTACGTACATATTTAATTATTTCTAAAAAGTATCGGAAGTAAAATATCAAAGTTGCAGTAAAATAATAAAGAACACATAAAATATAGATTTTTACAAATACTACTGCATAAAATGCTTCTCGTTAACTCGTTAAATGTCTAAGTATAAATATTGATTTTTGTAATCTTCATTATTTACTATGTTGTACTAATTGTACTATAAACATTTCATAATTAAAATTTTCAGTTGTGTAACACTGAATATAGAAATATTAATGTAAGTATGTATTTGTAAACAATCGCAATCTCGTTAAAACTTATTAAACAACTTCGAATTAATTATCACATAAAATTTACAAGTACCCGCTAAAATGTAACAATTTTTTAGTTAATATTGGTTTCGAGCTGAAGAAATTACTTCAAAAATCAGTTCGATCCTAACGCTAGGAATTTGGGTGCCGGCATTTCGCAGAATCATCGCCCAAGCCGCGAGTCGTACCGGCGACCGGCAACGCCCCGCCAGGATCCGCTAAACAATTAACTCAAACTTATCTACCCGCACGTATTTATGCCGACCATCTCGACGGCTTTCGTATGCTTACAACTATTTTAACATAGGAGGAATAAGCTATGGTCTAATCACTCACCAAAAAGTTTGTGTAAAACGCGATCCGGCCGCAGCCGGCGAATTACACAATTTTACACAAGATTCTTCAGAATCTTCGACAAAGTTTTTTCCGTACACACTGCGTTACACTCACTGAGAATATGCGGTCGGTTAAACGGTGTAAATTAAACACGGTACTTCTTCCGAGACCTCCGATTGAGTTTGTCAAACACTGAAACATTATTCGGGTGCCGGCCGGTTCTAAGGAGAGCCGCGCGTGCTATTCGGGTGGCGCCGTGAACACGACTAGGCAGCGCAGCGAGCGCGGCGCGAGGCACCGGGCAGCCGCGGCCCGCCGCGCGGCGCCCGCCCCGCGCCCCGCGGCCCGGCTAATTCTATGCCATTCACCAAATACTCTGAAAATACGCCTCGTCCTGCTAAACTCTTTGACTCCATACACTCTCATGGTATTCTTCTACACGTAATGAGTTAAACAATTAGAAATTAAGAAGCAGATTCGTTATAAACCGAGCTATAGTCATCCGGCGTCTCGCGCGGAGGGGCGACTCGAGGAAGGAAATCAGCGCAGCGGCATTCGCACACAGACGTATGGATATGTGTTAAGTTCGCGTACGGCGTGTACGGGCGCGGTTTCTGTGGGAGGAAAATCGAGCTCTTGCTAGGTTTGCCTCACTTCATGACTTCATTCGGCCGACGGCCTCTCCGGAGGAGGGGTGTATGTCGCTTTGTTTTTTCACAGCTGCCGATACCGAAGCTAGTCAGTCGACATTCCTAAGACGGCGGCTTATGGCGCGAAGCAAAAATACCTGAGCGATTCTGATGAATTACCGCGCATTATTTATTGCAGTGCGGACCGACTGCGCTTCAACAATTAGCCCTAAAGTAGGTACTGCAAGCCGCGGTACTTACCTGCCCGCGAGCCTACTAGATGTCTATTCATTTTAGGTACCTACCTACAAGCAACTCGATTATTAATTTTATAATAGATAGGTAATTATCTAACTTAGGTAGGTAGGTACTTAGCAACAAATAGTCCTAGCAACAAATATTTTTGTCATAGGGTCAGTTCGCCTGTTCGCGTCCACCACCCTATTCGCGTCCATTTTTCGGACCTCCCTATAAAAATGATCGAAAATAGGTATATCAATACACTAAATCACCGGAAAGAAATTACCCCCAGTTACCTTATCGTATAAGAGGCACACACAAATAGATAAAAGTTCTGTGTGCCCAACCAATCATGTGAAAAAAAATAGTTAGTCTCGGTTCTTCAACAAACAAGCGCTAAAACGCGGAATGTTGGAAAAAAAAATAGTGTGCAG
>DWKA01000182.1:0-20481 GCA_018249155.1 Panoquina ocola ocola
TTCGATTTTTGCCAATTTATAATTTTTTCACCTTTATAATAGTACTTATATGCAAGCGGTCACCATGACCGACGTTAAGTGGAAGCGTTACTAGAATATACGTTAGGTGGCTAAGGGTTAAATATAAATCAGCCAAGAACTTTGCTAAATTGGCACCACTAGGGTGAAATGGATCAAGTTTTTGTGTTTTGTTCCAAGACAGCCATCTCTCCCATGCAACTTTATACGTCTTACGAGTAGACTGGCGCCAAGAAGAACTTAACAAATTAAGTTGAGATTCACTCCAATCACTTAGGTTATTTGACCACCCCCACATTTCCAGACTTCTAGAGTGATTTCCTGAACCTTCGGTGGGGGGAGCCCTGTTGATACATCTATCAAACGTTGATTCAGATGGTCTATCGTGAATGGAGCTGCTAATGCTCTGGATTTGAGATCTGCCCTCCAAAACACTCGATCCCATCTGGGAACAACTAGTAGAAATATACCTCGAGCCTGATTGAGATGAGTTAAGACTTTGGGGATTAAATGAGGAGGAGGAAATACCCATGCTAGTCGGTAATTCCATTGGTGACAAAATGCATCGTGAGATACGGCTTGTTTGTCCGTTAGATCCAGGGATACATAATTGGCTACCACGTGGGCATTCTTGGAAGCAAACAGGTCTACTACAGGAGTTCCGTATTTCTTGAATATTATTTCTGTACAGCTTGACAGAAGATGCCACTCTGGAGGTGATCGGTAACGAGATAGATGATCTGCGTGGCCGTTGTATTTGCCTGGCAGGTGACGTGGCACAATCTGAATTTGGTGAAGTTCTAAGAGACAGAAAATGGCTGATGTGATATTCATCAGAGCCTTCGACTTCGTTCCTCCTTCGTTTCGAATGTATGCGACTGCAGTTCGGTTGTCGCTCTGCCACAGAACTGTGGAACAACGAAGGGTTTGATATTGGAGTTGTAATACTTTCAAAAGTGAAAGAAGTTCTTTTTGGTTGCAATGTAAGGTGTGCTCTAGTTTGGTCCACTGACCGGACATTGCTTGATTGTCTAGTTGGGCTCCCCATGCTTTGTCCGAGGCATCTGTCACGAGAAAATGTGACGGAGGGGGCAGATGAATTACCGAAGTCTGTTGGTAGTGTTGTAACCACCATTTGAGATCCTCGATAGCTTTTTTCGTCAATAGGAGTCGTTTGACAACTGACATTTTTAAGGACTGGTTCAGTAATCTGAGAAGTGATCGAAAGTGGAGTCTCCCCCTGGGAACGACAAAGCTTGAGAAGTTGAGTAGGCCTATCAGGCTCTGTAATGTTTCTACTTTTAAGCAATTTCTGTTCAATATGCTCGTCAGTTTGGAAAAAAGTTTGTTGCACTTTTCGAACGGCAGGGCTTTTTCGTTTTTCCATGTGTCCCATTGTACTCCTAAGAATATGAGGCTCTTTTGAGGCACTGTTATCGATTTTTCGAGATTTATTTCCCAGCCTAGGTATTGAAGCTTTTCCAGCACAATCTGTACATGGACTTGTAATGTTTGATAGCATTGATGTGCTAGAAGAAAGTCGTCCAAATAGACGATAATACGTATCCCTTGTTCCCTTAACGCCTGAGCTATCCAATTTGTCAATGAAGCGAAGACCTTTGGTGCTGTGCTCAGCCCGAATGGAAGGCATGTCATTTGCAGCAACTGTTGATTGTAAATTAATCTGAGGAACCGCCTGTGAGAGACACATATTGGCAGGTGAAAATATGCCTGAGACAGATCTATTTTGCACATCCAGTCTCTGGGCTGGAGGAAGTCTGGGACACGGTACATATTTACAAGGCGAAATCTGTCTGTTGTGACAAACTGATTTAGTGCTAATAGATTGAAAATTGGTCGATGGGATCCATCGGCTTTTTCTACTAAAAACATTTTGGAAATAAAACTTGGAGCGGTCTCGGCAACTTCTAATACTCCTTGGGTTTGCATTTGGGCTAACACCTTTGTCATTGCGCATGACAAAGGGGTAGCTATTCGTTGGTTGGCGAGCCGTGGTATTACAAGTGGAGGCTTTCTGACAAAAGGTATGCGATACCCTTGAATTATTTTTAATATGTAATTGGGAGCACCGAGCTTTCTCCACCGCTGGAGGAATAGAAGTAGCCGTCCCGCTTTGAATTGTTGATTGTCAAAACTTACGCTTCTTTCCCCGAGTGTTGCTCTCCGATGATGGGGCTGGTCGTTTCTGATTGCCTTTATTATATTCTTGGTATTTATTATTGTAACGACCACCTTGTGGGCGAAAAGATCCTTTAAAATTATTGAAATGTCCATTGCGTGTGTCATTATTAGCAAAGCCCCTTTGTGCTTGTGATCCTGAGGCTTGATTAGAATAGAAACCCTGCGAGGGTCTATGAGCATGGGAAGCATGCGTTGATGCATAAAATCCATGTGAGGTACCCTGCGAGGGTACATTACGAAATACTTGCCCCTGCGAGGGGTAGTGTATAGGCTTGCTTGGACCAGATTGTGAAGCCAAAACTTTAGTGCCTTGCTTATTGAGAGGCAAAAATGCTTTTCTTACTCCTCCTGCTTTTTCGAGGACATTTGTCAGTGATTCTGCGTTGAATATATGTTGGCACGACGGAGGTATTTTTCTTAAGGCAGCTTTAATTAATGGATCCCGAACAAAATTTATTATACCATCTCTCCTCATTTGGATAACTTCCGCCCGATGACCACAAATAAGTTGTAATAATTCAGACGATACTTTAAAGAAATCACCCCTCAAAAATAACTCGTTAATTTTTACAGTTAGATCATCATAGGTTAAATTGGACTCCCGACCCCACTGCAAAAGATTTCGAAGTGATGTTTGTAAAGCTTCTCGCTGCTTAAGAACGCAAAAAGTTAAAGCTGCGTATGCTTTATCTGAATTCGCTAAATGACGTTGTGAATCATAAACTTTCACTTCGTCGTTAACATCTAAATCAACAAACCCTGGACTATAATTATACATTTTTTGTGTTTCTGAATAACGGACTTCGCACCATTCATTTTTATCGAAGTGTTGGATTTCATTGAGGGTAGATAAAAAATTTTGTGGAGTCCTAGGTACTGAAGGTTCCTTTAATTTAGTCTCGATATCAAAAACAAAATTAGGTTCTGAGGGTGATTCGGGAATGTTCTCATATAAGTCACCACTTATATTTCCGTCAATGAAATAGTTTTCATCATTAATTGAATTACAAAGGCCAACAGAGTTATTTTCGACAGTATTATCGCAAAACTTAACCTGTTTTTTAAGTTCATTTATTTCGCGTGATAATTTGTTAATTCGTCTATTGTCGCGTTTTCGAGAACGTTTGCCCCCCCTTTTATTGCGTTTCAAAGACTTTTTATGGTCTCGAGGCGTAGAATCCGAGGACGAGGACGAGTTCGAACTTGAGGAGCTCGAAGAGCTACTACTAGTGGTACTGTTTTGCCTTTTAGATCGCTTTCGAGAGCCAGAGCCTTGAATTGTATCGTGAGGCTCATAATCATTTTTAGGATGTTCATTACTCGTGCCTTCTTTTGAAATATCCATAATTATATTCACTAAAATTCAATTCAAAAGCCGAAGTGAAGATAAAAAACCAGAATGTGGGTAATACTGTAAAGAAAAATTTTAAATAAAGAGGGTAGTAACCCTACTCTTTTTACTTCGATAAAACTTGACGATATTAATAAATAATTGTAATAGCTTATAAAATTAAATGATAACGAACGGTAACACCGTTAAATAGATATAGTTTAGGAAATATTACTTTTAAAGAGGTAAAGAATCACTTACGAAATAACTAGTTTAGCAATTCACTCGTTATACTTGGTACACTTTATAGTATAAAAGTACTTACAATTATTCTTCTTTGCAAATTTAGGAATTTGCCAGTGTCTTGTAAGTGACTTAACGCTGCAGAAAACAGGACGCCAATGGTTCAAAAAATTCGCTAGCTTCTTCTCGAAGCATCGCCTGCCTGGTGGGAGGCTGGTAGTGTGGGAGTGAGATAGCAATATATGAAAGAGAGAGAGGTAAGATATCGCAGAAAACAGATAGTGCCTATCTCAAGCTTTAAAGTTTCAAATAACGGTCAAGTATTTAATAGCATTATTTGTTTATCAATAAGCGATTTGCATGTGTTAAGTGCAACCGAGTCGAGTGTTTAGCGAGTAGTGTAATGTGGGATTTGCATTTGAATGCGAGCGGCGCGTACGCACGCTCGTGGGAGGAAAAAAGATGGCCGCCGTCCGCCGCGCCGGCCGCTCGCGCTACGTCTTCATAGCCAACGGTATTTTAAATCCTTTATTTACTCAAAATACCATCGTTTTCGACGGAATTTTATTGATGATCAACACACGAGAGTTTATCTTAAACAGTCATAAATAACGGTCCCCCTGAGCCGCTCCGCGCGTCATATTTATGCAGATCGATTCAAATTGTATGAGCAGTGTGTTGTGGTATTTAAATCAGCTCACTTATATTAAACAATAAGCGTTTTAATGGAGTATTCAACTTTTAGTTTTTCTCTATTATCAGCTTAAGTGCTATTATAAAAAAGCGTATGAATTAGCGCAGAAATACGAGGATGGCAAAGCACGTTCTGTGCATTTAATAGACCGTTAATGATACTTATTGCACGTGATTTGTATTGGAGCACTTTGCACTGATTTACCTACATCAAACGAATGTCGCAGCCGGCAATTAAACTTAAGACTTTAGTGACCTCTCAAAATCTTAAAATAACTGAAGATCACCAAGTTAACAGAAAATTATCTATAGAAGATTCTTGGAGCTGGTTCCATACGACTTTGCCACCAAGAGTATCCAAGCATGACGTCATAAGTTTTAGGTGAGGGTGTCCGACATAGCTGAAACTGCATTCACTGTACGGAGATCATGCAATGTTGCCATTAGCGATCCAAATCTTCTTATTCGTAAACTTATTGACACGAATGTTAATGACACAAACGTTTCCTTCGTTACGAGTTTGCTAATAAGTAGGACCCAAAGTGATAAGTCACGTGACACGGCACATCAACATTTTTAGCGAAACCTATCAGCGATTATAAACCTTTCACTTTCATTCCGTAGAAGATAATTTAGAATAAGTTACAAATCAATCAATCAACGTCTCGGAGTGATCGGCGACGTATGCAAAATTTTATTAAATGCAAATATGAATATTATTTCAAAATTAATAGAATATAGATAAGCAGGTATTTAATTCTAGATTCTATGGTTATTCGCAACAGAAGAGCTTCGTTAATTTCAATCGCTTTTAAATGTAATGTCAATTTTGCAGTGAAGTAGATGATATTTAAGAAACCTTTTGTTTAAAACTGAAGGTTGAGAAAGCCTGTACAGTCATGGGCAAGGAACTTGGCAAGACGTAGTATAGACATTAGATACGCAGAAGTCGGTTTGCTCTACTTTTTGTTCTGCGCATCTAACTGTCTCTTTCAAATTCTTGCCAAATTCCTTGCCCATGACTATATTCGTGTCGTGTGGCTTTTCGATGTGGGTTATTTACCTAAACAACGTCAGATGAAGTGTGACGTGGACTGGCACGGACGTAGGTATTACAAGCACGCGCTACCTTCAGGCGGCATTCGCACCTGCCTTCTGCACCGCGTTTCATTTCCGCTCGATTGCTTTTCAAAAAAAATTTGAATAGCCACTTTGGTTTCGTAAACTCGAAGCGAATATATTTAAATAAATAATTAGCGAGCGCTAATATGGCGAGCGGCGCAAGGACGAATTTTGCATGAGTAGGTGCGTACGCGTGCCATAACAGAATACCGAACTGATGGCCGCCGCCGCGGCTGTCACAGATCTTATTGTGCTGGTTTTGTCCGCAAATTGACAGACCTGTCGATTGATTCAACGAGATTAATTCTTGGACCACACGGACTTTCTGCCAGTGCTTCTGGTGAGAACAAGCCACTGTCGCTGTATTCGATCTATCTTCACCGGACAACTGTGGTGTCGGATGATATTTTATTTTCACGAGAAAGCTCTACAATAATATAGAAATTATAGTTACTGTGTACATGTTAAAGGCCATGCAAACGTTGCGTACACACGACTCAATGTTATTTAAATATTAAAAATATCATTTAAAATGAAGTGTAAATAACCAGTTGGTAGATTTCTCAAAATATTCGATCCTAACCCCATTCCCTTTAGGCTTAAACGTTTCCGATATGGCCGAATGCGGCTCGGCGTTGCCAGAAATATGCCGGTGGCTATACGTGCGGTGGTGCGGTGGTGGCGTATTGTGCCACGTTTGGTAAGACAATGCGGTTTGGTGGATTTCACCGAGAACAATAGTTGCCGAATATAGCCTCGAACGTACCGCCGCCACGTGGAAATATAACGTTCGGAGAATTCATTTTACATTTCACGGATATTGTCCGCGGCAGCTGGAAAAGTATACAGTGTGTTCAAAACACTTGGCGGAAAGGTCCTTGGGAAATAACTGAAAGTTGTTGTTTTGTATGTGGCCATGTAGGTAGGTATAGCAGAGTTTCAGAGAAATAAATTCCATCACAACGTCAGCCTCCTCCGGATAACTGAAATGAAAGGATTACGCCACTCTATCTGAGCTGAACTACTCACATTTAAAGAGTATCACCAAACGAATCTTGCGAAATACCGGCACGCACCATCTTCGAACTCCGAGGTAGTGCACAATGATTGGTAAATGAGAAAATTTCATAGAAGTTGTATAATTTAAAGAAATTTTAATATTGGATGGAGTGGGTAAGTATACCATATTTAATAATTTTTTAGGTAACGAAGGAAAATTCTGGAATGCGATCATCATTACGTGAAATATGTGATGGCAGCCATCTCGAAATAAATAAATTCGTTTATCACTTTTATTTCTTTAAAATCTCAATCAAAAAATTCTACTGGTCTCCTGGTTTAACTGAGTGTCCGAGGACCATGTTGCAGAATTTGAATGTAGAGATTATTAATCGATTACTTAAAAGGACTGTCCTGTCAAATAGCTGCGGACCGCGAATTGTGAAAACTTAAAAATCCAACCAAGTGCGTGTCAGGCCACGCGCAAAGCAGGGTTCCGTGGTTGTGAATCGATTCACTAGTTGACTTGTAAATCGTAATAAACTATGTTCTATTAATTAGCTAGCAAAAAGTGGAGGCGCGCTGAAATATATTTTTAATACTAACGATCTTGTACCACGCTGCGAATATACGGACGTAAACTGCAAAACAATAGGGGTTGGTTACTGTGACTGTGGAGCCCTAAAGATCAGCATTGTTGAGTGGCCGGGTGCGGGACTGCGGGCCGCAGCGCGCACCCCTGCCCACCAGCAATAGAACTGGTTTGCCGGCTACCAGCAAGTACACTCATTTACATAAATTCCAAAACAAAATTAAATATTGCGAGTTTTTTAACCTTACAAAATATAAATTTACATTTTTGAAAAAATAATGTTTTTTTTACAAGTAAATAAATGTATGCATACATTATACATGTGGTATATAATACAGCTATCAATTTTAAGATGTTCTGTTTTCAATATATTTCAACAAAAAACATTCCTGAATTAGGCAATCCAATCATAGAACTACAGAAGTGGTAGTGGCGTTTTGATTTCATGTTTTCGAGTCATATTATAATTCTGACATTAGGTGTGATGTAAAAGTTTATTTAAAAAAAGTGTTTTATAGAATGTCGTTCACTGTATTGTCATTTGTCAGCGCCGAGCCGGGATGCTGACCGGTGACGAAGGGGCTGAAATCACCCCTCATTATTAAACTGGTTTGAAGCTTTGCTGCAAGTACAATCATTTACATAAATTCCACGAGTTAAATAAAATTGTAACGATTAAAAAAAACTTTTAAGAAACTTAGCAATGTCCATGAAGATTAACAAAGCTTCATGTTTACCAATGCAATAGTTTATAGGAAATCTTGATTGGACAATTAAAGTTTAAGAACTACATTTAAATTGTATCAAAAACTAAATAGATTAGTGATGACATATCCGATGGTATGTGCATATGCGTAGAAGAAATAATGCAACATTGTATCGATATAATTATTCTTAAGCAGATATATAGTTACGGCAGTCTGACAATGGTAATTACGCTCCACGCACACCGCGCCGCGGCCGCACCGTTTATCGATAACGTCTCAACATTATGATAGGTTATTAAACAAACACATTCACTTTAACTTTTTATCGGGTTGATGTTTATGAGCGCGTAGTTTTTTTGCCATAAAATAGCTAAGCGACGAGCTAGCCATCGTATCTGCGCGTTACATGGACACTGGTTTTCCAACGATTTTCAATAAATCCTTGCCTTTTCATAGTGTTATTGACAGCATCTATAAACTGTTTCATAACGCTGGAATCATGAAGTAACGCTGTTAACCTGCAATTAAAATATTTTTACATAGAAGAGTGTTTTTTCTTTTGACAATGAAATATGTTTACGTTATGTTAATTCAGTTGTACTTATTTAGACGATTTTAATTGAAGCGATGGACCGCGGCGGACACAAAAAACGTTAAAGCTGGCGTCGGAAAAAACGCATCGAAGTGTAATTACCATTTCGCTATATTGTGTACGGATATAGATATCGGAGCGGTAAAGTTTTTGCGGCGAGAGCTTGGCTGATTTTCCTATATGGAGATGTTCGTTTGCTTGCTAATTGTTTTTATTTCCGCAGCCACGGCGCGCGGCGTCAAAGCTGTCAAGCACTCCACTTTCCGGTTTTTGTTCGGCAACCATCGGTACATTACTACTTTTTGTTAATTACCATTTGCATACGACTAATTACATTCAGGATTCATTTATTATCTATTTTAATTCTACGAATGATTAAAAAAAATGATAATTTGGTGTTAGGAAGAATAACGTAAAGAAACTAAATTCATATTATTTCTATAATATCTACATTGGTTGTTTGTTACATAAAACACTAAATC
Source organism: Panoquina ocola ocola (assembly GCA_018249155.1). Classification (NCBI taxonomy): domain Eukaryota; kingdom Metazoa; phylum Arthropoda; class Insecta; order Lepidoptera; family Hesperiidae; genus Panoquina; species Panoquina ocola. The sequence continues at coordinate 8,981 of DWKA01000182.1, forward strand.
TTTCAGTAGGTATTAAGTTGAAGAAGAATAGTGTATTCGAAGAAATAAAAGTGCAAGGTCAATACAATAAGAATTTTATCTTTTCTTTACTATAATTTTAGATTGTTATTTTTTTTTAATTTCAATTAAAAACATTAATCAAATAAGAATACGCAAACATAATGCTCTGCTAGGGCTATATATGACCTGAAGTGGTCGTTTGCATGTTAAAAAATGTCAACCAAATGGCCCTTTTATTAGTCCATAGTAATCTATCTTCAGTTCAATATTTTAAATTCAAGCATTCGTCTCTCCGGGTCTTCACAGAGATGTACGAGTATACAACATATTATGTGTTTTTTATTATTATTTGAATTGTTATCCTAATAAACTTTCTTTTACATACACATACACGAGTTACTTTGACAATTTCCCACAGAAACGAAAACCAGCGGACAACAAAGATACTATAAAATAGCAATAAAAAGTGGTGAGAATACAATCCCAATTAAAAGGACGCAACAAGTTTACGGCGCCGACTGTACCGGTCCGTTAATTGACCGGCGACGGGGTAGCGCCTGCCGCCTAGCTCACCACGAATAGAACCCACATTTTGCCTAGGGTTTAAGCGCATCAAAAATAATGGACATTGTGAAAGGAAGACTCCACAAGCTGATAATACTTTTTTAGTCCGCGTTTCGTAGACACGCCAATTATAAATTTACCGTTGACCTTAAAATTATGTCATAAAACAATGAGTGTTCAATTAATAATCGTAATAGTTAAATTTCGAGAGCCGTTTTAACAAATTGTAAACGTAACGATTTCGACAAGACTGCATCAATGATACAGACATGCATTTCGTTGATCAATTCTTGGTCAATTCTCGTCGGCTATTGTTATTTGTTTAATTTATGTTTTCTTAAATGAATAACCATATTTTTTTATAAACCAACGATACAATAGAGCCAAACACAAGTTAGAGCTATAGTCGTAGCATAGACATGTTAAGCTCTTTGCGAGTGAAAATGATGACGAAGTACGTCCAATGTATTTCCATCAACCATTCTCTAGGCTACGACATCACATTACACCCACAGATAATGTATCGGAAAAGAATTAGTTAATATAAGGAGGGCTTGTGTCGTGTCGCCTATCATTAATCAAGTGTTCCGGCGAACTCTCTCGCCGCCCGTGTCCAACATCGGCTCTGAGTTAGCACTGAGTGTTGTTCTGGTCGCTATCGTTCTAAATTATATTACTTATACAACACGTCTTGCAGTTGGCGTCAACCCATTGAGGCCCACTACTGAGCACGGGTCTCTCCTCGTAATTGAGGAGGCCTAGAGCATACTCCACCACGCTGCTTCAATGCGGATTGGTGGAGGGGTTAGTGGCCAACCCAAGTGTCGGAAGTTCTTAAGCCGTCCGAAGGCCTTCCGACATGGCTTAGCGATTGTTATCTAATGATAAAAACCGGGACCGACGGCTTAACGTGCCCTTGCAGTTACATACAAGGAACTTGGCAAGATGTAGAAAGAGACATGAGATGCGCAGAAGTTGTTTTGCTCTGCTTTTTGTTCTGCGCATTTAATTATCTCTTTCAGATACTTGCCAAGTCCTTGCCCATAACTACGAGTATATTGGAGACATCCTAGAGTTAACAGTCTTCAGCAGTTACTGCTGACACTTACACAGGTGTTTCTTGTATAATTGTTTGTCATTTATCAATGTAAATGTGAAATTATTCACAATATTATACATTTAGAACCGACGGACCGTAGGTTTTTAAGCTGTGGACTATTCATGTATAGTTGTAAAGCAATGTAATCTAATAAGGGTTCCATTTTGAATACGGAACCCTAAAAAAGATAAGTACACATAATAATAGTAATCACTCACACATTTGCTAAAACTAACGCAAATAATTATGTCTATTGTGTAGGCCTCATAGCTTAATTGAATGTGACTGGTTGAGATTTACTCAGTATAAATGATTAGCAGTTTTTATGTAGGAGATGGCGACGCAGCTAAGCTGGCATTTTAGGTTTTTTCTGATCATTAATTATACTTTTAATTTACGCTGTAAATAAAATTATAATTATGAACGAATGTATTTAAGTTATAAATAAGTATTTGCATCGCACACTGCATTGGCATTGAGTGAATATTAATTTTCATAACATATTTACAAATTATTTTTAATTTATTTTATTAATTTTAATATTTATAATTAAAGAATGTTTCGACGTTGTGAGACATTGTGGATGTTTATTGGTTTAATGTATTCCCATTTTACAAATGCGTGTATAGTCAGTTTATCGTAGACTGTACCTGTTTTCAAAACTAACTAGCTATAGGTATGGATGCTCACGACACGTTGATTCTTCAAAATTAATAACATGTCAGACAATTATATTATCTACGTTTACATCCTAAATAACATTTACGTAGATTAAATCTGGTGTAGAGCCACCTGATAATGGACAAATATACTCAAAACTTAAAACAACACAATATTTATTTCAAATAGATCATTCACCACACCGACCGCTGCGCTGGCGCAGAAAACGGTTGCTATTGCAGTATATACCTACTTGTAGCAGGTCCACGTCACACGTCAGGAGTACCAACGCTAGCAACACTAGCAACACTAGCAACTCTCTCATAGGGACCTTGGGCGTCGGCAGCGATCACGCAGGATCCGCGGCTAGCGCGGTCAAGGCTGCCAACATCGCGTGTCACGCTATGACACGCTTGTACCACTGCGCTGTGCTGCTGGGATCGCTCCCAGTAACGTTTCTACACCTCTACCGCAGGTATCGTCATTAACACGTAACTTGGCAAGAGTCTGAAAGAGACATTAGATGGGCAGAAGTCGTGTAAATGACGATACCCGTCGATTACTTGCCTATGACTATATAAGAGGGAAGCCCATTTTAGAGCGACGCCTGGGTGTTTAAATGTGTCCAGACTTCGCCATCTATTAAATTTTGGCGTAACAGGACATGAATGTAGTAGGGTGTCAAACTTATAGTGCAATTTTATTGTTGTTGAAGAATCTTACAAGTTCATCAACCTTGTTGAACGAAAACTTTACAATTTTCCAACTGCGAGGCGAACGAAGTCTTAAAGTTGAAAATAATTAAGTGGTCACTGTTATCGTAGCACAATATTTGAATACTTTTACTTTTTATTTTAAAGGAGAATTTAACTTTTACTTTAATAAGATGTGATAGCGGAGGAAGACGGTTCAGCGGTGAGACAAACAATACCGTGACGTCACAGAGACGCAAGCGATTAAGAGTTAAACATGACGAATCGTGCGTCGATTTGAATCCGGACAAAGTGCTTTTGATCAGCGTAAAATTCCGGCTCATGGCGGCGGCGGATGAAAAATGGTTATAAACCGAAATCGCTCAAAATCCACGAAGACACGGCGCGTTACGCGGCTTTGTTCGCTTGTCGGACGACGTGATTTATCGTCCCGCGGGACTCGAACGCCGAACGCCATGCAAAATGTTGCGTCACCGCCTGTAGATGCTACGCTGCTCCGTACTACGAACGGCCACAGCCTAATTAAAGCTCTCACTAAATTTTGGTGTACTGCTTTGCCTGGTGCATTTTTTGTTGTGTTCGACTGAGCTGCGGTCGCTGTAGTATTAGAAGCGGTTGCAGCGCACACGAGTAATAAATCGGACGAATGAGACGTCAGTCTGATTCGATACGTATCGGCTGCGTGGGGGACTTAATGCTCAGATTCACCATTGATTAAGTACTGCTATTTAGCTCGCTCGGATTAAGTATTTTCGTATCGTATTAGGTAATATAATGACCGCGCGGTCGCTCGCGGCCTTGAGGTAACATTTACTCACTGACGTCATCATTGTCCAGTTTGAATTAGAAAGACATTTTGCAAAAATGTATCTACCATTTATAATTTTGAGAAGCTGAGACTGATTTAACGAAGTTCCAACGAAATAGGGTAAATTTTCGTAATTATATTTATTAGAGACTTGTAATTTGGTATCTGAGTAGGTTATTAGAATTACAAAATACTAAAGAGAATCAAGAGTAGGTATATATTTATTTTCACTTTGAATAAGACTTTAATTTTACGAGTTAAACATAATTCGAGTTACTATGAATTATTTTGATGAGTTTACGGATTTTCACGGATTAGTAAATCAAAGTAGATACAGTATGTTACTTATTTTACACACTAATTTACAAGTTTTATTGTGCGTTTTTCAGGAAGCGTAGTTCAACGTTCTAAAACCGTCCATTATTCGTTCGTAGCTGTGACAGCGCCGTGCCGTGCGCCGTGCCGTGCCGTGCCGTGCCGTGCGCCGTGCGACCGGGATCACGCGGCGGTGCGCTGCCGGCGTGGCGAGGATAATGAATACAAATACACAGCTATTTAACTTGCCGCAAGATGAAGTGAATATTAATAAACAATTTGCTTCGGATCTTTTAGGGTTCAGGGCTGTACTGCTGGGCTTACATGGCGCGGTCCTGCTCGCACGCAGGGCTCCTTGACCGCGTGATGATGGTTATGAAGGAACGACACAAAAATGGTTCTCATTTCGATTTCCGTTCCAATCGATTATTCAGTGCACGGCTACGATAGAAAGGTTGCTATCATTGACGGAAGCGATCTAGATGTAAATATGACATAAACGCTACACAATCTCCTGCGAGCGACTGGAAGGCTGCCCGGTCGTCAGCCATCACTTGCAACTAAGTAACATGCTAATTTTCCGGCCGCTCCTGACGCCTCGCCGCGCGCCCAGTGACAAGTATTGCCCACTGATATTTCAACTATTAATCTAAGATGATTAAAGTTTATGCCTAATCTAATTCACTTGTGGAATGATGTCCTGTGGTTGCCGTAAATAAATCGTCCTTTTTATCGAGTCCGAACATATTATGGTGCCATCTATTAAGACTAAAATTATAAATGTAACAAATATTATTCTGATGAGTGATGCTAACACTGACTAAAATCTAAGGACGTCACGTATGGTAAAATGTAAAGATTTGTGGGTCCATGTAGACCCACCCTTACACGCTACACAGCGCATTAAATTACCTGATTAGCTCTCCGTCACTTGCCCCATAGAAATATGTAAAGAAGTGTTTTTTTTCGTTGTCACCATGTAAGTGACAAAAAGACGTTAGGCCCCCCGCACACGCGCTACCCGGCGGCTCGCGGCGGCTCGCGGCGTCGGCGCGGCGGCCGCGCGCGTGACCCGCATGTCGACGAGCGCTGCTTTGTTTGTTTATTGTGTTAGGGATGCTCAGACGTCCGCCAGCCACCAAACGGAGACAATGACCCTTCCCACCGGCGTATGGAGTGGGCTCAGCGCCGTCCGCTGCCCGATCTGCCGAGGCACTCCGGACTACGTTCTCGTATGGCTGAAAGTATGACCAAACTAGATTCCACCTGGTAGTAGCTTCACTTGCAAAATTCAGTTAGTAATCCGCAAATTTATGAGATGATTATAAAACTAAATAAGAGAATAAATAAAACAACAACAACAACAGGTGGCTGCGAAGTCAATTACGAGTTAAATACATCGCGACCGCCCGGCGTTACGTAACGCAGCGCTCGGACATGGACGCGATGATTAATAGTTTCTAAAAACGAATCGTCAAAAAAACGGTGCATCCAGTACGGCGGCGGCGAAAAAACCTGCACAAATCACTTGTCCCATTGTTCTCTGTAGCTATTTGTGTAATGGGACACGGAATGGTAATGATGAGAAACGTTGGGCGTGACGGTGTCACAGTGCCCTACCGGCCTCGGGCGCGTCACGCGAGCGCGCGGTGTGACAGCGCCTCAACTTTTTGTGTTTCTTGAGAACTGGACGGCACGAAACCAGACGAGGTCCTTGGTTACCTAACTACAATAATACAAATGAATTAGTTGTTGAATTCATTACGGCCAATTAATTGCACTTCAGACTTGCACTCGGGCGGCTTGGCCCACTGTGCCCCACCTTCCCTAGGGTCGTGTGAGCATATGGGTACAACAGGGGTAGAGTTTCATTTTATTACATTTAATTTAATGTACAATGTATTTTAATGACATAAAATTTATAATTTTCATTATGTACCTTGATAAGCGTATTACTTCAGTAGAGATTTTCCTTAGCCGTATCTTCTCCTTTTCAATATTTTTTTTATTGTATTATGATACCTACACGAAATAAAAAAGAATGATCAAAGGAAATATTTTATAACTATTAATTAAATTTTCAGAGGTACATCAATGAGGTATGCCGAAACTATTGCTACATACATAGGACTTCATAGGAGTAACAAGAATTAATAAAGGAATTCTGATCTGAGGCATCTGTGCGCGTATTGATCGGAAAACAATTTGATATAGTGCAGATACTCGTATCTAGGGTGGTAGGTACGCGTGGTGCGTGATGAGCACTCATTACCACAGTGGCTGCTGGCAATGACCATCCTCGCGGTCGGTTTCTAAAACCATTATCCACGTGGCCGCGTGACCACTCGAGATAACAAACAGGATGCAGCCATTAACTCTAAGGATCGCTGAAGACGAATGATTTTAGAAATCTGCAGGTTTGCCCGCAATGCTCGCTTATCACTGAAGTATCATGTTATTGAATTATTGCGAGCTATGAACAATACTTATTACGGTATTTATTAATAGTTTCACAATCGGCGCGGACTGACGTTATGATCGGAACGAATGAAGACGAATTATATGTATTTTATCGATCTAAGCGCGGTAACGGGCATGTAATAAGTGCTTATTAGTATTTTTATAACCAACAATTTTTTTGCTTTCTGTTCATTTATTACTATTTATTTGGAAATACCTACACTTTTAAGAACTTATAATTTTCAAGTTTTCAATAGTCAAGTTATGACTAAAACATTTTGTTATGTTACATTTATATGTTTCAGACGAGCCTCTCGATGATAGTAACAGCTGTACTCAAATGCAAGATACAAGAGAGAAGAAAGAAATCAAGCAGGTACCTACTGGTAGAGACGAGCACTGGCAAGCAACACGCCGCAACTGTATGTGTAGCCAACCGAGCTTACCATGTGTCTGTACAACGTCGTTTGTACGACTTAGTTACCATTGCTCGCCAAATTTAAATGATTTACTACGTTGTTATGCCAACGACGTGATTAAAATGTTATAAAAATTACCATGATTAATGTTAATGTGCCCGCGAGATTTCTTTCAACAAAGCTTTAAGTGAATTGTGTTCTCTTCTAGTTATATCATTAACGACGCTCTCGTGCGTCCGGCGAGCGGCGTCACACTTGCTTAATTTTGATGCGTTTTATAAAGATCTCAGCGGGTCGCGCGTGGGCGGCGCCGGTCATTACCCGAATTCGGGCCGAGAACATCGCGAGACAAAGAAAGTGCATTTTCCTTCGCTGTAATCGTATATTATTTGGAGCGCCATACATTATTCATGAGAGTATGATACGCGGAGTAAGGTTCAGGGGTACGGACGGTACGGTGCGCACATCTCGCGGCGCGCGGAGCGTGGCGGAGCGGCCGCAATTACGTAGGTATCCGCAATTACAGCCGGGTTGACGGCTGCCGCGAACGCTTTTTACCTTATCAACAAAAAAAAATACAAACATTTCCACAGATTATAAAATTCTACGGTATGCCCCCGAGCCGCGCGGCTTCGTTAAATGTCTAATTAAGGTGCTCTATTCAAACAAAAACGATATAGTTCTGGAGTCTTGAGCCCATTACAGAAATTTTTACGAGCTAAGTTTGTGGAAAAATACGTTTTGTAACGAATTGCGGTACATTTTGATGAACAATCTGACGTAAATAGAGTACGCTCGCCGTTGCCGGGGCTACGGGTATTAACAATATATCTCTTCGCTGTCCAATTATTATAAAGATAACAAAAACATCAGCGTACTTTTGTTCAATTAAAGAACGCAGCGCTGTAACAATTACTGCTAATAGCAAGGGTACCCGCTGTACGCTGTAGTCAAGGGTAGGCAATATTACTAGTACCCATTGTAGAGAGAAAACTCGTTCACTATTATACTATTATTTACGAATGTATTTGTAATCATAATATCCTAAGTATGATGATGTTATTGCACTAACACATCAAAATAACCTTGAAAAAGTTTTAATCCCGCCTTGTATTGTGAAGTTAAGCAATAACATAGAGAGGTGATACCTTAACAAAAAGAACGTGAAATTTTAGACTTAACTTTTGAGTAATAAATCAGTAGCAGTTATCGTATTGTTTCTGCGGTCGGTACCGCGCGGTGCGGTGCGGTGCGGCGGTATTATCGCGTTTATTGTTGCTAAGTGTTTATTTAAATATTGCCCCTGCACCGGCACCGCGGCGTCTATCCGCGCATCGCTCGCTATTCGCGTGTTTATGCGCACGGTTCAAATTCACCAGGTATAGGGCGGGATTTGTTTTAATGAGAGCGGACGTACCATTGCACTGAAATGTGCAGTTTCCAATGCTACGAGGCTGTGTTAGTTTATGATTCCTGGACAAGACGATTTTCTGCGGTGTCTAGTTATGTTTTAGACTCGGATTTATGGCGTGGTAATGACAAACGGTTCCGCTTGCCATAAATAATAAATACTCTTAAAGATATCTTTAGGGGTTGGTTGCAATTATATTCTTTTGTAAAAGTTAGTAAAAATATAATCTTCTTTCGTTGATAGCTTTAAACTTTCTTGGTGCAAACATAATTTATTCCCAAGTACCCCAAACGGAGACTCTTACACCTCGAGGAAATAATATGCTCAATGTATTTTTCTGTGAAAACAACGTCGTAGAAACGTAACATTTGCGCCGCTGGACCTGAAGTGCGACTAGTCCAACAGGTATACTAAACGAGGTGGAGGCTGCTCGTTTATTATAACCGCCAATTAAAACCAATATAGCATTTAATTTCCACGTATTCGGTGACATTTGACACGAGGCACCGCGGCCGACGGCTTGCGACACCACCGGGCCCCTACGAGTGGTATATCATCGATGAAAGCTACTTAATTACTTTTAATTCCTTAGTTAAGTATATCAACAATATTAATTATTCACAATAGAATCCGTGTGCCTAAAATACTAATTCAGAACCTGAGAGGTGAAAAAGTCGATCTACATATAGGTGTTCGGTTGCAGGGCTTGGTTACCCAATTCTTACGAATTAGTTTGTTGACTCATAATGCGTCGTATTTACCGCACTAGACACCATTCAAGGGGTCTTGAGTTCGATTTTCAGTGAGACAAAATTATGATAAATTTTCTACTCTCTGTCTGTGTCGTATTGTTTTGTGTTTTTTCCATTGGAAGTCGTTAATACTATTCCTGGTGTAACTCCGGCGCGCCGGGCGGCCGGTGTGTGCGGACGCTAATAAATAAATTAAGAATTTCCGAGCGCGGATGTGCTCGCCCTACGTTTATTAAATTTTCCCAAAAGAAAATTTAATTAAGAGAGTTTTTCTTTTTATTTCACACCCCAGATTTCATTATTGGCCGCGCGGAAGGGTTGCGCCTAGTTCGTAGAGTTACAAACTACATAGAATATACTCGTTTTTCTAAAGTTAAATTAATTAATCACTTGCTTGTAAATTAGGACTTTGAGAGACAAATGATCGAGTCATCTTTTAAACGTCGTTATAAAATGTTTTGGTACAGTCGTTACGGAAAATTATAGAGCACGAAAAAATAGACAATATTTTTAAAGAAACAAAACAGGAAGTATACACTGCATACTTTGTTAAAATTTCATATTTTTATTAGAAGTCGTTCATTACAGATAATAAAAGATATATTTTTTGAAAAAGAACTATTCTGGTCATTCAATCAAAAATTCTTCTTGGGTAGCCCAGTACTTTATACTGCAGATACGTCGGATGTGAATTCAACGATAGCTTTAATTACACTGAAGGCAACATAATCACTCCCTGTAAAAGTATACAATTAATTTACACTTTTTACACATCCACCTACCGCACTCCCTGTGTTAACTGTACGAGTACGTCGAAAAAAATACTACTTAGGTACATGTCAAAGGTCAAGTAGAGTGAAATTAAAAAGGAAAATATTAAAGTTAAAGACACACGCGAAAACCGAATCCAAGTTCCAAGTTTGACAAAAAGTAAGAGTTCATTACGAGTGTCTAGCTGTTCAATTAGACGGCGAGTGGAACACGCGTCCCGTCATTCGTCAAACTTTTTGCTGCGTCTCGCCTATCCCCGCTAATTTATGAGTATACAGCTAAATCATATTCCGGTTGTCGGAAATAGTAGTTGCCTTATATTTTATCCTTTATATCATTGTATCTTTCACTTAATACGTGCCTTCATACAGAAGTAATACGTAAAATGTAAAATATAAGGTGTAGATGTATTTACTAACAAGGTCTGAGAGTGCGCGGCGACCGCCGCATGAGTTCCATAAAAGTTTTTACGACCCTTAAACTAATAAACACCAAGTAAGGCGAGAATTTATGCATTTTTATCAATTTTACTCGATATTTGACGTCATTATTACAACAAGCGTATCAATAAATGTAGTGTAAATTGTAAATAAGTGCATGTAAATTTTATTCAAGTCGTTTATGTTTTATATTGAGGTATTGATAAAACTGTCTCACACATTCTGCAAGTAATTGTTTCGAGATTGACATGTTTAAACTTCATTATTCTAAGTGTTAATGAATTCCACGTCCATTTTGTGCAATACGCAACTCTTCAGCCGCGGCGTAAAAACTGGAAAGTGAAATATAAAAAAAATTATGAGTGACTCGTAATTCGGAATCTGCTGTTGACGACAATTTACGACTTGGCTTATTAAAGGGCCGTGGCGAGGCACTAAACTTGTGTAATAATATTACTCAATCCACAAAGATCCGGCGGAAACAAAGTAACATTTCATACGTTATTTATATACGAATTATTAACTACATATTATTGGATATCTGCTACATATAAATCTCTCATCACTAATAAATATAGACCCAATTAAAAATATAGAGAGCTATAGTACCTACTTTAAACCTTAAACATTTCTGGAACATTTTTAGTTTTATATGACTGTGGAAAGCTTGAGAAATCAAAGCTCAACTTAAGACTTTATTTCGTACATATTGATAGATACCAAAATTTATTAGGCAGCGAGTCATTAGGGCGCTATAATGATGTTGGACGTTATGGGGTCTATTCACTCACCGCGGCGCGCGGCGCTGGCCGGCGCGCGGCGTTACGGCGGTGTGAAATTCCTCACGGCTATACCAGCGCTCGGTGCCGCTCATCGCCTCATTAGGGCCGGACGACATTTGCTGGGAAATTTAAATTAACTTAAGGAAATAAGGTATTTTATATGTAACTAGCGGTTACTTACCCACGGATACTGGGGAACAAAACTAATAAGTTTTGTTAATTAGTGCTTTGAGCCTAAGGGTGATTAATTGTTTTTTAATTGATTTGATTCAACGACGTTGATGTGGGATAAATACAAAAGTAAGTG
>DWKA01000183.1:0-20476 GCA_018249155.1 Panoquina ocola ocola
TTTTTAGCATTCATATCATAAAATTAAGGTTATAATAATTAAAAATATGCATATTTATTTACAAAAAGTAAGCGGCTATAACAGTAATTTACTGATACAAATCTTATATAATATTATATTACTGTTTATCTACGAGTATACATATTGGAGGTGTGTAAATAAATGTTACTAGATCAATACCAAAGCAAATCAAAAATTTGATTAAACATTTTTTGTCTGTCTATAATTATGTTCAAACATCAGGTAAATGGCATTCTGTATAAGTTTGTAACTTCATTGCTCTATTTAATTGCATGATTATTGTTTCAGTGCGAGAAACTTTCCTAAAAAGTTTTTAAAACCGCTCTTCATCATAAGAGTGACAATTTAGTCTGGGGTTAATAAATATTTTACGAATTTTCCATATTTCCTCTAACTTGAACATTTGGTATTACCAACTCGTAATTAAAATTAAGTCAATAATATTATTGATGAGTAAGATCAAATTATAAATACCCCAACAATGAGTAGAGTCTAGAAGATACCCGACCTAAGTCATGTACCCACTGCAGTTTCTTATACTTAATTCTTATTTCAAATAATATGAGCGCATGACTCAGTCTTCACGCTTATTATTTTTCTTGATTTCATAATACGCTGGGGTTTTCATGTATGACGTGTAATAATTAAATTGAACGTAACTTAGTTAACGATTTCTTCATAACCAGCAATTTATTCTTCATGGATGATAATTAAATTTTTACACTCTTTTTATATTATATACCTATTCCTATAATCGGCAAACAAGAAAGGATTTCATTCAACGGTAGTTTGTATAATATGTTAAACTTTAATCAATCCTGAGAATATAGTTATTATAATTTTTATTCGCGTATTTATTATAACTGCAGCTCACAAATAGTATTATGATGCTGAGCTTTTAAAATTTTTTCTTGCACATCGCTCGCCTTGCTATTGCACATCTATGATGGATTCTCAGTCAACTTTTCCTACTGTAGTATTAGGTCTACAGCTAGAAATAGGCCATAATTACTTTTAACAAGATTATAGAAATTTGTATGGTATATTTTTTAATACGCACGTAGCAATTAAAAGTTTCGAGGTATACACAATTCGAATCATTTGAACTTTAAAGTGTAACTTAGTTATCCTTCCTTCCTTAAATTTAACTTTATTCTCCTTCCTTATATCTGATTTACTTTATCTATAGCAGTTCTTTGTTGTTTGTGGCAAATATATCGCATTATTGTAATTCAAAATGTAAATTTGCCACGTTTTGGCGTGCCATTTGCAAGGTTAATTTTAATCGGGTAGATGTGACCGCTTATAGAATAACTACCACATGCCGAGAGACAAACTTGATAGATCTAAATATGATAATAGCTCCGAAGCTATTCTCGCGGTGCACATGTTTATAATATTGTCGTAAACGTATTCAGTTACAGAAACGAAAGTATTTGGCTGGCTTAATGACGATATTTTAAAAATAATTAACGGATTCAGTCCTTGCGTTGGTGTTGTTGTCGTGTTATCGTTGGATGGATAGTGGTGAATGACCATCAATGGTCCAGTCATGTGTCCCTTATTAAAGATCGTTATACTATTAATAATATTAATCTTCGGAAATATACAAACAACGAAAAATTCAATATCGAATTGAAACAGGCTGTTAAAATGGTAAATAACACTTTGACTGAATCAAATTTTCTAGAACATTTATAAATAACTCTTAAATTATTGACGCACGATGTTTTCCTTAATTCATTTCGGTTTTTTCTTGCATGATGGTACATAGGTATATAGATTTAGAGTATTATTTTGATAAATAACCCAAATAGGATGAATATAAAAAAAATGTGAATCAATAAGTATACCTACTCGTGTTTGTGAGGAGTTGACGTTATGCAATCCAGCGCATCATACGATCGCGTTATACAATCATAGTATGTAATAGTAACTATCATATGTTTTGCAATTTTTCTTCAACGCCATTATGAATAAGTGTTTAATAACATAATATGTATGGAAAAGTATTAAATAATATTATATACGAACATTGGGGAAGCGGAAAGCTGATTAACTTATGTCCTTGAACCGAGACGCGGCGATATTTGCCAATCGATCGTTTCCTTATTTTTTGCATATGCTTAATGATTGTAGGTAACATATTATTATGTTAGTAAATATACCAACGTCCGGGTCACATCTCATAAACGAATTTAATATCTAACAAATTAACCCTAACGAGTTCGCAAAATCAAGTTTCATAACCTTTATGGTTAATTGATCGAGCTATTAATATGACATACAGCTTTTTGTGGATTCTAGTTTATTTTTACTTATTTCTATTGAGTTTTGATTATCAGTAATTTTGTATTTCGTCCACCTGATGTTTAGTAACGACTGGAATCTATAAACATTAAAATAAACCACAAAATTACACTGAAAATCCACATTAGCGTACCGAGCAAGGAAGGAAAACAACTGCCTTTTACCCCTAGATTTCTAAATATATTTTTATCATGTACCTATACAAATAAATAATTTAAAGTCATTAAATACTTACTACTGCATTATCCGAATAGATGTTACCTGCCATATCTTTCCTGAAGCGAAGCGAGGACGCATATGCTAGTATAATAAAATGATTCTGTCGAATGTCCGGGTCAAGTAATAATACATCGAGCAAGGAAAAACGGTGGTCTTATAAATACTGGTTGCAGACGGTTTCACGTTAAAAGTGCAATATTGTCATCACTGCCATTTTGCATTTTCCTGTTATTTTGCATGCATTTAAATATTGAGAAAATGCAACATTCTCACAATGTCAACTTTTGTTTTGAGCGGAGATAAAATTATTGATTAATCATTTTCGGTCCCTATTATACTTATTCAATCAATTAAACAATATCACATTCAAATCATTCTTTATCAGTTAGCCCCAAAGTAAGAAGCATGAAAAAATTTAAAGCGATTGCAAAAACATGTCAATTTGCATGCTCAATTAGGAAAAACGCCATTTGTGTCAACCAGTGCAGTTTTATTGAAATAACATTTTTAAGTACTTACCTATAATTTTTTTGTTGTTTCAATATTATTCCATTTAATTAAATTTCCTATAATTGTAATACCTTACATTCAAAAATAAATACAAGCAGGGACCTGCAATGTTTCTCGATATATTTGTAACAGGCAGTCTTTCATAAAGTAGGTACATTGGTATTATGTAAAAAAAACACTGTTACTAAGCGACGTATTCAAACATACTATTTTATATTGTTTCACAAGTCAGAAAATCATAGCTCAATATCAGAACTCGATTCATTCATTTCCAAATAGCACTTACATAAATTGTATAAGTATTGTTCAAACATTAAGACAATAACGTATAACACAATAGTAACACGTTAGAATGTTTGTTTGTGTTGTTTATCATTATGCTAGTTTCTAAGTACCCTCTAATGCGGCATGAGTGTGGGCTAGGGATGTTGCGATATTCGTCACCGAAGCTTTCGGATATCCGTAACGTTCGGGTAGAGAACCATCCCTCGCCTTATAAAATTGTGCATTATGTATTATTATGCTACTTGATTTTTATATAAATCATTCATATAATATTTTCTATTTGTATAGGCAATATCTAGTGTTACTTCTAAATAGTGAACAGATTTATTTCTATATTTTATGGAAGTAAGTTAAATATTAATGTATTAAAGTCTAATATTATTCTGTCGTGACCGTTTTTAACTCTTGTAAGGATATTTGTTTTAGTTTTCTCTTTTTTTTCGTATTCATATTCGAGCTGTCCTATCCCTAGCCACCGGTGCGGGCACGGATACACGGACATTCCAGCGGCAACAGTATGCAAATAATTTTAAACAAATTGGTGTTCTAGTGCTTTTAATATAGAACAATGTTTGTATACTTTGTATTTATGCAATATAAATTGTATTTTAAAATGTAACTTTCATCGGACTAATAGAGTTCCTATAAACAGTACTGTAATCGTGTATATATTTTGCATTTGTTATCTGAGATTGGCATTTGTTGGCTGTTAGAGGATGTCTATAAGAGCTGATAAACGAGCATACGTTTTGGTTTCATTTTTCAGTACTGTTATTAACAACAGGTCTTCACAAAAACATTTTGCACTTGAATCTAGAAGGAGCGACTAAAAAACTTTATCACTATGCATTACATACATTAGGGTACATCTGGCTGATATAGAGCTCAGCGTCCTTTAAAAGGAGAGACCTAGCTCTATTATCTCGTCCATTGTGTAGAAGGACGCATCGCAAAAAGCGAGGCCGTTCGACTCAAGGATGTAGATAGGTATGTAGGGAGTCTCTTAATAGCCGGCAAAGTAGTAAAGCTGTGTTTTTCAATATTTTTGTGCACCCTACTTCTTTACATGTGGAAAAAATTTGGCCACCTCCCTGGCCCATAGACGGATAAAAAGATAATAATGTTAGTATTTCTAGATTATTAGAAACATTGGAGTAAAAGAATAACCTATGGACAAATGAACCTTATCCATTGGTTAACAGGTCATTAAATAAAAAGTAGAAGAAATCGAAGTTCATGAGGCTTGCAGGTAAATTGTTTCTTTATCTGACTCCAGCAGACTGTAGATTCTTGTGTGTTAGATATCTCACGTATCCCTCTCCCGGATATCTTCGTTAGCGTTTACAATTCGCTGTCTATGTGTCAATAACTTTAGCAAAAGACAAAGCAAAACGCCCACGCTCTATACGTACAGCCGTGTCATTGCATTGTTGCGACTGTGCGCAAGAGTGAACCCACGCAAACGCGTGCGGACGTAATACAACCGTAATATATTTATGAGAATTCTATGGAGCGAGCACATAAAAGGACGATATTTCCTTATGTATCAAGTTCGCACTACAAACGCTATCGAGCGATCGTGCCACGTAAGTGGGTAAAGTTATCTACCATGAGGCGGATCAATCACCTATGAACCGCGCTATAAATCGGTCATGCAATATAATCACAACGCGCAACGCGCATAGCTAATGCACTTCGTGTAATATATTGCATGCAAAAAATGCAAGCGTTAGGTAATGCTTGGCACGAGTCACGGATCTTTTCCATTTGAATATACCTACTCGTTATTCAAGATTACATTATACAGTTTAAGACTTCTTCAGCGAGTTTAACTTTACGACCAGATTCACAAAACGGTATAAAGACTTCAAACTGTACTCATAGTATCCGACTCTCCATCTCGTTTGTTAAAAAATACATGGCTTAAAGCTCTGGCTATTGGCTATAATAGCTAATTTAGTACCTAAGGTGATGCGTGAAATTTACCTTTGTAGAATAAGACCCAAGCAAATATATTTACTACCAAACTGCAAAACTTACATGAAGTCTTTCAATTACACGGTCTACGATCAATTTGGGATAAATAGGCCTAGACGGGAGATCGAACTCCGCAGCCTTGGTTTTGTAGGGATAAATTGATAAATATATTATATCAACATAGCCACAGTTAACTATAATATTTTGTGCTCGTTTTATTACATTTTTAGATCTGCTCTATAAAATTGAAAAGAAGAATTAGTACTAATTCTTTGTCCTTTTTCACTTTTGAAAATCTTTTAAAAGTATAGTGTTTAAGTAAGAAGTTTTCTCGATATTTTTATACCACCTAGAAAAGCGGTATTTCCAAGCTGATGGCATGCTAATGAAATATTTATATACCCATGTTGGAATAGCTTGTTAAAAGGTTATTAACTTGAAGTTGTTTATTTTACCTCGTCTTACACTTAACGAGTGTTTAATTAATTTATTGCAATTTTCATTTCATATTAAATTACTCGTATTCTTAGGGAATAAGTTAACTCTTGGTAGGGTAACATAGATTTACATTCACTTGATGTTAATTATGTAACAAAAATAATATATGTATATGCAGAGAAACACTATGGTTCATTTATTTCTTACATATGATTAATATTCTAGTTTAAATCTAACATACTCGTACATACAGCATTGTAAAGGGCAAAGTTAATAAGTGTGGTTATGATATTTTTTCTTGTTGCGTATTTTAAAGTGATGCACGACGTAGAAAATAAATTTAGATAACCAACTGAGGTTCGTATGTGCGCCCAAGGCGGCAAACGACTCCACTCTTTATAATGCACCGGTTACAACGCGAGCGAGAAAAGATAAGGATAATTTTATTTTTGAATACGTTATAATATTTAATAACTGTTTATACAAAAGGAATTTAGTACGGTAGGTACTTAATTTAAACTCTATAAAGTACTTATTCTACAAACAATGATCTCTACATGAAAAAATGTTTGATAATGATTTTAACATAACTCGAAGTTGCTGCCCAGACGTTAAATATCGTATACAAATTATTTCATATCGTTGAGTAAAACATGCAAGCAAATAATAATGTTGTTAAAGAGTATTCGTTTCTTTTTGTTTATTCATTTAATGATAATTGTCTAACTAACATGACATAACATGACAGACATCCGGAGGAGCATGGGGGGCAAGTGCTATGTTGTATGGGATATGTTGCCCCCCGAGTAAAAAAAGCTGATCTCTTAGGGCCTAGGCCATAAGCTGGGCACACCTATGTAAAATATTATTATTTTTCGCTATCGTCTCGCAAATCGCAAGCTGTGAGACCGAACCTTCGTTGTTTATAAAACTGGTTTTCCGTCCGTAACGCCCGCAAGTCTGCCTCGCCCAGAATTATCGCACAAAAAGTAAACTCCACGTCGGGATAAAAAAGTACTGAATCATTAATGATTGTATGTACTTAAGAAAATAATAATAAATGAGATCTTCGCGACCAGTATGTCAGTCAATACGGATTGCCGCTTTGTTGGTTCTCGAAGTTTCATAATACGTTGTAGTAATTCTAGTTCCGAGTTTATGAGAGTGGCGCTAGGACCCTGGCTCACGTGCAATTATTACTGATTCATATGTATTCAGAACGTATTAGCCACTTAAGCGTATAAAAATTATTTATTCTCAATTTATAGTAAGTAGTGTGTTCTGTTGATCTGTAGCTTTATGATTTTGGTGTTCCTGAATTTTGCAATATTTAGAATATTTTTGTCGTACTAAACAGGTTCTGAAAAAATAATACCTGGTAATTTTCTTTGACTAACTATCTCCATCGTCATTATTTGATTTAATAAAATTGTTAGACATTTCTTACAGTATTAAGTATTTAATTGTATACTGACAAACATTCGATCATTTTCTATATATTTCCTTTATATAGCAGCTCTATTATTTTGATTTATTCTATCATTTTTATAGTATAACTCATGTTTGTATACCTATGTGTGTACGCAAGCTATCTATCACTGTTACGCGTTAAAATTCACCCATATTATATGGGCAATCACGGCGTTACGGTCAGGTTGGTCTAAACCTGCGAGTAACTAGATTGTACAAAAATAGACTTTATATTGTTCTTCGTAAGAACTTTAATGGTTCAAACAGTAACTCGCTGTACCTACCATCTTCTTCATTGCCAGTAGATTACGCATTACGTGTTTGCGATGTTATCGTACAAGACATCGTACGGGTACGTAGGGTAATGTTACGCTAGCCGAAGCCTGTGGCTGCGTGTTCAAGATAATGCTGACTGTAATTTTAGGTAATAATTGCATGTAATTCCTAAACGGCATTGATACTGTAAGAGTACTTACCTGAGTACGCGCTGAATAAAAATCAACTGGATTAGCATGTGATACTGAAATATGACAGTAATAATGTAAGAGTTATGGCTCTTAGATTGTAGGGTTCCCTACTCAAACGGGACCAAATAAAAGAAATATTTAAGATGTGTGACCAGAGTAGTGGAGTATGCTGAAGAACACCTCAGTTATGAGTAGAAACATCTAGCATATAGGGCCACCAATAAGCAGAGCCTAGCCGTAAGAAATCAAAAGAAGAAATGTTGCTTTAAATTGAAGTAACAATCAAGTAAGTATATTCTAATTACTTAAGATTCTTTGGTGTCCGCTGACATGACTCGTGATGTTTATTAAACACGTTGAGAATGCCGATGACGTCATACAGTCATGCAAAGCTTGCCTGACCGGAATCTAAAGTCTGCAAAACAATTTTACAAGTGCGCATACCGACTCTGTATTTATACTTAGTTCGTAGATGTTAGGCTGTGGACATGTTGCTGTAATTAATATTGATTATTCATACGCTTTATTAACGTCCATTCTCGCTCCAAATGAAACGTCCATCGCTTAGGAAACCGGTATCGACAATGTACGGCTTTTAGTGTTCCCTAGAGATAAAGTGGAAGTGACATTGCAGACTTTACTTAGTACGTAGGTACATAACCTATATGTCGTCGGTTTCGAGGTTCTACTACAAAATGTATGAAGCCTTATCCTCCTAAATTTCCCTTAGGGTTTACTGCAATAGATGTTAGAGTTGGATTCAATTAAAGAATTGAAGATTTATAGAACTATCAACACAGTTCTGTCTGTTTTAGTATAATAATCAAGTGTACATGATAATATATAACCCAAAAAGGAGTTTGTGTGTGTGTAAACAGTGTTCGATATGCGAAAGTATTATGTGACTGATAAATAGTATAATTTTTACTTAAACAGCCGATAGCACACCAGTCACCTAATGGTAATCACAGTAATCCACACTATTGACACCATAATCACATAACACCAGGTAATCAAATTATGTTTGACAGTAACTTAACTAAAAAACTTTTAAGGATGTGTAGCAGGCTGTATGTGCATAATGAATCCCTTTAAATACTCGTGAAAAAATAAACTTTTTTCCTCCAATCCACGGCATCCGTGCAATTCTGTACTCCTACTTTTTTAATAAGCACTACGCAACCTTAGACGTCATTGCTCGCTCATGTATCACGTATATTATCTGCTTATTCACTTCATATTGATTTAGTGGCCGGTAGTGCGCTTTTATTACCTGGTTCGAGCGTCATTAGCGGCCGTGGCTGATTGCACGCGTGTCCCTACGCCACTTGCATTTCTTTCGATGTGTCATTTGACTCGAAGCTTTATGATGACGCTAATTGAACAGAAGATAATCGTTTATATCTACTTGTACTTTTGTAGAGTGGTTGAGGATTTCAACTGATATTCGTTTCAGATAGATGTATGAACTGGTCGTAATATACACAGTATGGTATTTTACTCCTATATTCGGAAAAAACTATAGTATAATATTTTGAATTTAATGGGTGATCCCTAATGAAAATAAAACGCTTCCATGTTTCAAAAGGACATTATTCCGACGACTTTAGTTCTATTTATTGAAATCGAAAAATAGAAATAGGATCGATAAGTCAAGCCGTCTGTTAGGAAGACATGTAGGTCGGCAAACCCTTCAATCAAACTGCATTGGAATGGGTTTGTGAAATCCACTATAGGGGCTGTAGCGGACATTTGTGACAGGTAAATGTCCGTAAATGTCCGTTCTCGGGTGCACGTTTTTGATATGTCAGTATGTGTGACCACTGACCATGTCACTCGCGAATGTCCTGTGAATGTGGTTGTGTGTGATTATAAATTTGTTACGCAAAGAGAAATGTACCTTGACTTTGTCCTCATTATAGGTGTCAGTTTACGCT
The DNA here is from genome assembly GCA_018249155.1 of Panoquina ocola ocola. Lineage (NCBI taxonomy): Eukaryota > Metazoa > Arthropoda > Insecta > Lepidoptera > Hesperiidae > Panoquina > Panoquina ocola. Next base: position 9,635 of record DWKA01000183.1, read on the forward strand.
GGCGATATAATTCTGTGAGAGACACGTCCCATCGCCTTACAAAATTATCGTGTCGTGTAACTACACGGCGTTCGTGGTTGACATATAGCAGCGAGGGACGTGCTTGGAAAGAAGTTTGTGTCAACAACAAACATTGTTGTTTATTTAACTTTATTTGCGGTAGGTCGTTTTTGTGTTGGTAAGTTAGTGTAGTAAAAATTCTTCTAGATTGCTACTGGCATAAGATTTAGATGATACAAATCTATGACTTAATTCTCTTACTGTGTTTCTTTATATCTACAAAATGTAAAAGAGACTAAATGTTCAAGAAACATCTTGGAGTCAATAGGTAAAAAAATACGCTTTTATACTGCAAAAAATGTAGTAACTGCACTGCTCACAATTTTCATAGGACGTAAGACATACATTGTATTAATAGTACCTAACCTATATGTATTTTTGTCGTATTTCGGGTTGGGAGTTTCGATAATTTCCAATTTAGAAATTCCAATTTTGAAATGCTACTACGTACTAAATTCGATAACGGAAACTACGTAACAATTGTAACACATTTGTACACTTGTTTGAAAATTTGTAAAATGTTTAGGTAATTGTAACCGTTACTTAGTAAGTTGTTTAGTCTATCTGTCGTGGTTATGCAATTTAAAGCGAAGCCTAGTGATAAGGTAGGCATTGCCAGCTGCTGGCAACAAGGGCACAAATTCAGGTCTGCCGCAACCGAGAGCGATTGGGCACGCTTGAACTGACGTCGACTTTGGAGATAAAGCATAATGATTGTAAACTTACAAAGTATCGGTAGGTAACTAGGCACCTATTAGCGACAAATACTTCAGGTAGTACCAATCCGCCCACGACCGGTTTTACGCAAACCATGGTTAATTGCCGTTGAAAATTTAAATTAAGTGCACTTCATTATAGTTCGCTGTTTTTGTGTCTGCTGCGTTTACGAAAGGCGAAATTGCAGCAAGCTTGATCTTTTATGGTAAAGACGAACGATGTTTCTAATATTTGATCGAAATGTTGCAGATACAAATAAAGGAAATAAAAAAAACAATGTTGTTAGTATTTTTTTTGTTGGAACTTTTAACCTAACTTTTACTTCTGTAAGTAAGTTTTAAATACTTTTTTAAACAGCTTGTAAATAAACTTTTCGATACATAGGTAGGTACTTGCCGAAAATCGTTGCGAGGCTTTGATATTTAAACGTATACTTACTTTTAGATGCAATCACATAAAATGACTCCTATTGCCAACCTGGTTAGCCATCCCTGGACTGTAAGCTGTAACCAATCGATTGCATACTGTAACACGGTGTAATACAATAGTTCACGGGTGCCACAGAATTACGTTAAAATTGTGTCAATCACCCCGATAGCTATCTGTCGGAAATCGTAGATTGGGCATGTCTGTAGATAATACGTATTCAGGTCTCGAAACCGATTCACCTTACGCACTAATGAGTTCTTCTCTCGTACATATTCAAATTTGAACATCGACAATTCGTCGTACATTTAATCGATGATAAAACTGAATCCATTGAAAACTTTTAGTAAAATATATTATAGTTACCTACAAGTAATAAAGAAATTAAAAAAATTATACATAGGCAATTAAAATCATAAATAACGCAGCGGCGTTATTCAAAGATATTATAGTAATTAAGTATAGTAATATTTTGAACCTTCAAAATTATGCAAGAAATAGGTAGTACATTGTATGAGAAATGTATTAATTACATATTTACCAATTTTCACAGTCTACTCAAAGGCTCTACCTAACTTCAGAACTGAATTTGATATACTCGTAGGTACGAGTAGGTACGTAACAAATATTCCGGTTGCATTCCTTTGGAGATCCCGGAGTCCTCCACATAGCGCTGAAGAAGGCCACCGGGGTTGGTTTTAGTGTAACGTAACAAATAAGCATTATTTTGAACTTGGAAATCAATTTGTCATGAAAACTGCCAGTTAAAGCTACATTATGCAGCATGATTTCCTTGTGTCATAAATTACGATATTGTGATTACGTATGTAGGTATTGTTGGTACGTATTTTCTTAGTAATATTTAAATTTATTACAATAATTTCTCGAAATGGTAATATACAATCATTACGTTCAGATTATAATCCGTCAATACAGGCGGTATAGGGGATAAACCGCCTGATATACAAATATACGTAGATCTAAGTATATATTGAGTAAATAATATGGTAGCAGACGTGTCATTCAAAAATGTTACTTGATTCAAGTTTTTATAACTTACCCAAAACTTACGTTACCTTATATATTAGTTTGAGACGACGTATATGACGTCACAATAATTATGGCGGAATGTCATTCCTGTTCAGGATTTAGTGGCGTTACCTATATGCAGCTTATGCCTTATTAAACGTGACCGATTATATTATCACGTGGTTCTCTACTTTGCTGACTGTTATCAGCTAAAATCCTTGCGTAGCCAGTAACTTGAGTACTTTATAAGACAAGCAAAGCAATATGCTATTATTTTGCAAGGCGCATTGTTTGTAACTAAATTCGCAGATCGCCTACTTCACAAAACAATTTATCAAAGCATACGCACGCCTGTGATTCTGTTACAGAGATCATGTTTCCTGTTTAATTAAAGTATATAACAACAAAAATATACCTATTGTCATGCAAAATTGTACCGCGTGATTCATTCGCATAATCGGTATATCGTATAATCGACATAATTTAAGTGCCGGACCTCACTAAAGATATGTACTCGTAGTTGTAATGGTATTAATTTTATATGAAAACTAGCTGTACCTTGCGTGCGTTGCTACGCCACTAACTAAAATAAATTCATTGGAATAACAGTGGCATTATTTGTCGAAAATTGGTCGTATCAACTCAGAAACCTTCATGGGCATAAACATCACATAATCAAATGCATAGTTTAGATTCTATAAAGAGCATAATAATAAAGACCAACATTCATTTTTATATTATAATACCAGCTCTTGTTCCATAGTTATATTTAATTTTAATTTAGAGTATAGAATTTGTTATTTGGCTAAATTTCCTTTCGGTTCCTAGTGTCTCGTTAAAAGTAATGTCTGTCGACTTGCCTCCGAGACTGGTGGAGTACTTATTTAAAACATCCCAAGTCAATTTATCGCAATATTTTTTCTGTCGCAATTACCATCCACATTTAACGCAAGCTAAGTCGTAGACACAGTAGCATTAAATTATCATTAACTTGGCTTTTTATTATAGCGACTTAAATAAACAAAGCCGAATTTGAATAAAATACTACACTGTGCTAATGAAATTGCTTAGAATAAATGAATATTTTGTACTTGGTGCTATTGGACAAAGATTTGTTGAGGTATGCTTAATCATACAAGTACAACTTCGTAACTTTAATGATGTTATCATTATGAACATCAAGATTATACCGTGCATTGTGGATACCTTATTAGTTACGTCACATACCTCTTTCTCGTTCTAGCGTATTAAAAGATGCAAGATGCTTATTCAAATCCAACCAAGTACTTCGCAATAAATTAAATAGAAGCTACTGTTTGTAAAATTACCAACCTAAAAGGGGAAAATGAAATTATAGAATTATATGCCAGAAATGTTACATTTTCTTAATTGTGAGAAAAGTATAATGTGAGAGACGAAATTTACATATCCACAAACTCTACAGTAAGGTCCAACTTCATAGCAACCACTGCAAGGACAACGTCATTCGGTTGATCCCAAGCTCAAAATCGACATAGTGTAAACAAACATGATTGCTTAAATCACTTCGCAACGAACAGATATCGTGAAGATGATGACACGTACCTATTCCATGAAGATATCATTAACTGGTTGCACTTATTACCGACGAACCTGTGGTCAGATTTACCAAACTCCAAAGTTCAGAAAGGAAGGAAACAAACAATGAAATGAGAGACGATCCAACAAAGTGAAACAAATAAAAAAAACAACAGAGGCAATTACTTTCCAATTAACTTGATAATCCCTGGCTGTAGCCTCACAAATATTTCTCCCGACTTATTTACCAAATGTCCATTTAAACATTTACGTCAACATTCCACGTTAAACTGTCAAGGACCAACAAGCCGGCTTACAAGGAACGCTGTATAGTTGAGTACAGTGTAATTAATATAAAGTATAATAGAGTACGGCCCTGATTACCACAGGGCACCTGGGGACCGGTCGCACTCGTTCCGCAAGCCCACTCTCCTCCCGCCCTCTACCACGTCACTCGACACATTACAGTTTGCCAATGCTGACAACAACTGAATATCATCACGAATAACATACATTGATGCCTGTATACTTTAATCAAAACAAGTCTGGTGAACTGAACCAGCATTGGATTTAAATACACACGATGCGATTTTCACCGTCTCCAAGAATTTAAATTCAAGAGTGGCCACCTAATAACCGCGAGTTAGTTGCCAAACTATTTGCATGTTGATGCGGTATTTTTCCACGAAAGCTTAAGTAATATAGCTTTTTATTTTACTCAAAGATGAGAAATTTAATGGAAGAACAACTCTGTAGAGGCCGCCTAGTTTGGTGCGTGATGTTGGGCTGCAAGTTGTCTATAATGACGCAAGATGCATAATTAAACTTTATGACGTTGTGGACATTACATTGCTTAGAATAAAGGCGTGTAGTTTTACGAAATCTTTACGTTAGCTACCTACGTAAGCTGTTATTCATCAATCCTATTAAGTTTATGAATTAGTGTGATGCATCCTTCTTAATTGTACTGGTACGGCCTTTATACATTGTATAAAGGCCATAAAGGGCATACATACCTACTAGTTCTCGCATTACTGTGTCTAAATATATTTCTGTCTCTTATATTTAAAACGGTTAAAGTGTATGTCTTTATTGTGACAGACATAACCTCACTGCATTTCAATGTAAACAACAATAGAAACAAATCGTTACGCACAAACGAGCACGCAATGAAATACATGGGCGACGTGATAATCGATTCATAATCGAACTGAGTTCATGAAAGATGTCATTAAAATTAAAAAGCCCCGGGCTGGCTAGCATGCAGAGCGTTGGCTCTGAGGCCGGTAGGAAGTGACGCAGTCTTCCGTCTCCTACGCTTCCGAGCGGAAGCGCGCAGCTTCCTGACGCACGAGGCCGCACGACGTCATGTTGACAGTGTTGACACCACCCATTCGTACCATGGAGTGGTTCAAATTCCTCAAAATACGAATTAAGACGTTTAAGTTACACGATCCAGTGTTAAGTTTTAAATTTTTAGTCGACTGTTACTTAATGGCTTCAACAACTGACCTGTAATACTGACTGTACTGACTGACCTATACTGACTACGTCCACCACCCGTTTAAACCATGGGGTTTTTCAGGTTCCTTAAATATGAATTATGACTTATACGATCCAGTGTTAAGTTTTTAGCTGACTGTTACTCAATGGCTTTAACAACTGACCTGTATATTACTACTTCTACGTCCACCACCCGTTTGTACCATGGGTTTGTTCAAGTACCTTAATATACGAATTACGATTTATATGATCCAATGTTGAGTTTTTAGCCGACTGTTACGTAATGACTTTAACTATATACCTCTATAATACTACGTCCTAGTATTATTGAGATGGGTTCAACCTATTAAGGTTCCATTACATGGGTCTCTACTCATAAAATAGTTTTTGGGTGTACTATGTTCATAAACTTTGTTATAATTTTATTTCTTATTTTTAAAATAGCCTTTTCTAGTGCAATGTTTTATAGATTTAAATTTTATTTACAATGTTTGTTTGTATCAAATCTTGCAAGCGTTGCAAGTCATACAGACCAACTTCCTCTTATCGGACGGAGTTGAAATTGGAAACGTTGCTTTGGTTTTAATGACATCATGATCATCATCATAAATAAAATACATATCTAATAGTATACCAATAGAAATTAAAGGAAATTTGATGTTAGTCTCTCTTCTGCTCCATCGACGGAGCATAAAAAATGTGTGTTACTTACTTATGGAATAGTTTAAAACATGTCACGATTGACATTGATACTAAGTAGTTAGCCAGGAAGCTGAATAATCCGACTATCATGCACTACTACCGTCTTTATTAAGGTATTTGGAGTTAAGACTAACACTTTGTTACAGAAAGAACATAAAACTATCGACTTATCTGTTGTTTCGTAGGATACATCACAGAGACTTTCATAAGGATGAATGGCGCTTAGTATTTTACTTAAAGTTACGATGTTTCTACTACTCTTTCAAATATTTCCTTCAAAAGAGTAAATAAACATACCTAATAAACATACATAAACGTTCATATGATATAGGTCCCTATTTCCCTCTATTTAATAACTTACAAGCTGTGCTCATTACACGCTTTACTTCATCTCACGTTACATTTCTCGCGCTGTTCACATGTCTTGATTCGCAAGCCATATGCTCCAAATGCGACATATTAAAGGAAGTTACAACTTCCTTCAACTTTCTTGTTTGTGGTCCGAAGCGAAATCGTCTAATTAATTCTGGCTTAAAATAAATTGTATAAGGAAAAATCGACACACGTAAAGAAACTAATGGCATTATAATGCTCGTGTCATTAGAACGAAATCTTTGGCTGTTCACACCTGCTAAGGCTACGCAACAATGATGCGACAAAATAACGCACATATGAATACCGCCGTTGCGAAAATTTGTCGCAAATATGTCTCGTGTACTGGCGTCTGTCGTAGCAACATCGAATATTTGTACTGCTAAATGTCCCACGAGAGAAATAAACTAGGCATTTTAATGTAAATTTACGACCGCCAACGTTGTGCGACATATTGTCGCATCGCTATCAAACGTGTGAACAGACCCAAGCTGGCAAACATAATATGAATCACAAACGTTTTTCTAGTCAAATCTTATTTTATGAATGACTATTAGGTTTTCGAAGCATGACGCTAGCAAATAAATATGTATATCGCAATCGAGAAATAGAGGCGAGATAATTAAATTTAAATTGAACACATTATACTCATAGTATATGACCGACTTACATAATTGCATATAGAGTTATTTCAGATTGGTAAACAATCTGCGCCAGGACATTATACGCGGGGTTCAATAAGCTTGACAAATTTAAATGGAGTCTTTATAGCAACATACTTATCTTACAAATACTTGTGTTATCCTTTGTTATAATAAGATAACATCATGTATCTAGAATTAAAAGCCGTAATAAAATTGGAAAAATAAACTTTATTTTGTAAGTGCTTATCCGCTTGTTTCTATAGTTAAATAAAAAATAATTTGTTTGGTTACAGCGATGAATATTTATGAATTATTACGAAATGTTTCAGCATTTGAATAATCTTAAATGCCTAAACATTTTCTCTTTTGTTTTGATAATCTTTTCATACATATCAGTTAGGAGGACAATGTGTCGAGATATTTTTGTTAGCCAAAACCATTATCGTTCGCTAAAATATTTATACGATAGTTCTGGTAATTCATGGAACACGACTAGACGTTTAGAAATAAAAAATCCGAACAGGTCATTGACTCTTTATAAATGATAGCGTAAAACCATACGACTGCATATTTATACGTCGATTTGTTGTTGGCCACCTACATGATTTTATATTTTTTCTTCGAAATATTTGGTCGCTTGAATAAACTTTTTTTTTTCATTTATTTTAACACTATTAAGGCGCTACGAAACGAGTCGTAGTAGCCGATAGTTAAAACAAAAGCAATAATTTAGTCATGAGTTACGTTCCTTTGTCAAGTGTATTATTTACTGAACAAAGTAGTTTTGGTAATCTTTTTCGTAAAATCAAAAACCAGTTTATGAGGTCATTTTGTTGACGCTGAACCTACCGCGTGTGCAAATCCAAAAGCAAGCCATTGTGCCAGCAAGCCAGCAACGAGTAATAGGGTCTGTTTTGGCCTGTAATAAAGTTATAGTGGCCATATTAAATATCAACCCCATACATCCGCGATGTTATCAGATCAACGAAAATAGCTAGAACGTGCCAAATTTTCGCAACAAACAAAGCATTGTTGTCTGACTAAATTGCTGCCGCGAACTTCTAAGAATCTCCACAAGTTGACTCGTTCAACTTCTTATGGGTAATTAATTTTATCTTTTTACGGATATGCTAATGGGATACTGTTCACCCATGTGTGCATGATTTGTGGATAAAACCCTTATGATGTAATTTCAAATTGAAATTAACTACAGTGTACGTATTACGCTACGATTTAATGAATAGATTTATCTTTATTATTATCATTAAAATTCGAGTGGGTCTCGTTTTAATGAAAACAAAGGACGGAGCGGAAACGGTTAATCGGTTGCGGTTTAATGATAAATAAATGGGACAGTGTGTAATGTTTTTGTTTTACAACTCGCCATATCTAGCTAGGACTGCAATGTTCTTCCTTAATATAGCGCCGTATAAGTCGATGCTCGATGTAGGAACACAAGAGCCGAGCGTTCTTTGAGCCCGTGGATCTCACACAAAGGGGCCTTGTTCGTGAACTACTGAAGGCCGTCCGGCGAGCAATAACGAGTTACCTACATACACTAGCAATGTACTCGTACACGCATTTCGAGAAGTTCATGGTTACTCTTATTTTTAATATGAAGTCCGAGCAGGAAGGTCAAGGACTTTATTTTTGGCGGACGCATCGCGCACCGTCTGCCAGCAACCCACAACCCACTTTTAAAACTCCCGAAATAATTTTATTAGACGGTATTCAGGTGCTCGGCGGATGCTGCGTAGTAAACATTCATTCATGAACAACTTTATAAACTTTTTAAACGCTCCTTGTTCCGAGCAAAACTTTAAGAATAGTACAACAAGATTTAAGGATGACATTGTGAGTAAATAATAAGTAGGTACTTATCACTTAGGTACCTACAATGAAACTAAGTAAGTATGTATTATTTTACAATAGAACTAATACAATTCAATCAACTAGACGCAAATGATAACTTTATAACAAAACAGGTCTATAAATAGGTAGATCCTCTGCACATTTCAACCAAATTAGGTATATGAGTTCGCTTGAACCGAGTAGCTATTTTCAGCACTACAATTATTGCTCACCTTTTATAAATTAGCCTGAAATAACAAAAGTGAATATTAAAACAACTGTAGAGACTTTTATTTATTATAAAATATCAATAAAATAATATCGTTTTTGCAGTGAAAGTTTAACGTTCATAACAAAAGTTGACGAATTTTATTGCAAATTCTTAGGTTATACCTAATACATAGCAGACACACGCGTTTGACTAATCTTTAGTTTTATTCTCACCGCATTAGAACCGCTTGCGTGCGATACAGAAGTTTTTAAGTTCACATAAGGTATTCACCGTAGCACCCGAATTAGCATTGCGTTGTTGATTCGCCGCCGCTGTCCTTGGAATAAGGATGTAGCAACTGGGTGTCTTATCTGACCGTTCACACCGCACTACACTAGCCCGTCAATGCTTGAAACACGACATTTACATCGTACCTAACGTGTTTTATCAAAAAGGAGTCAATTAAACATAAATACCTACCGTTGATTTTTTCCTCGTTCGCAACCTAATTTCATTTTGCTTATTTGGTTGTTATTTGAATAGGAGTTTACGGATAGTAATATTTTAAGATTACACTAGTACCTATAGATAAATTCTCTACCGTATGCAAGAAAGAGATAGTTATAATTCAAAACTTAAGAATCTTAAAAAATGTCAATACGTTAAGAAGAATCCGTTGTAGATAGCGATGTAGATAAAATACGGCTGTACAGTTCACTTTTCTACACTTCCCTTGAAACTCACGAGTTTGTACTGGAACCACGTCCTTAAATCCAAGAACAGTCTTAAGAAACCACAAACACTTAATGTCTAAAACAATTCCCATACCTATAATTTTATTATCTGCCCGCTACAGTGGGTTATTCCCGTTGGCTCCCATTCCCATTCTTACCCGTCCCAGTAGACCCTGAAAACGGTTGCTAGGGCCAACAATAACTTCAATCAACAAAGAGAAAAAAATATACAATTGTATTTGTTTAGACATTGGCATAACAAAATTATTAGCTTATGAAATTATTATTATCTATACTCATCGGCGCAATCTAAAATGAGATCGATCATTTCATCACAGCCTATTACTGCCTCGATGTTGCTTATAACGAAGCCGCAATAAAATTAATATCCAATAGACAAGTCCTTAATTAATGGTAGGTACGTGCACAATTTTAATTTTAATCATCTGAATTTGTGGTTGAATTTCAAAGGTGTTTGGAAGGTTAAATTGCGGATTTAATGGATTGCAGTAACTCTACTTTTAGATAAGTTGCGGCAAAAGCGATTGTGTTTCGCCTGCAACGTTTTTTTATTTCTATACAGCACTTGTGCAAAGCTTCGCTCTGCGGTTTGAAAAGAAATAAAAAAGAGTAGTAGTTAAAAACACATCGCTTAAAACTCATCCCGTTGAGATGGAAAGAGATACGACGGCATTGTTCTAGACCGATGAACTAAAACTGTGTCTCTACATTCTTAACAGAACCACATTTTTTTATCTGCTCATGAATGTATTCTGAATTTTTAAGCTCAAATGATGAACTTAAACAATGTGTATTTGAAAAGCAATCGGTAATGATGCTGACTACCAGAAAGTCATCTTGAGTTCGATTCTCGGAAACCAACATTTATGTAATGCACAAAATCTAGCGGAGCTCAACAGATAAACTTTTCTACCTATATAGCTTCGAAAGAAAGGAATTTAACGCCGTGGCCTCGTCTTTAGCTGAAAAGAGATGTATAAGATATTGGTATATAAAAAGATAATTCTTACTGTGA
>DWKA01000184.1:0-20470 GCA_018249155.1 Panoquina ocola ocola
TAAAAGATAGAACCATAAAATGTTCTAATGAATTGTAGATCTTATAAATATCTATGTCGAGTGAGGCACAACAATCATGTTTTTATTTAAAAATCTTAAATTTTTTGGTCTACATTTAAAAGCGTTTATTTTCCTTATGATATTAATTCTTATCAAAATAAATTATTTCATCACTTAGTACAGTTAATGTAGATAATATTTGGTCTTTGAATGATTAAAATTGGATGTTTGGTTTTAAAGTTATGGCGAAATTAAAATATAACTATTTCTGCTGCATGGCCCGTTGTAATCTATATACTAGAAAAACGTGGTAGTTACACTATTTATAACTAAATCAAAAACGGCCGAACCGATTTAGCTGAAAATTGGTAGGAAGGTAGCTTAGAACCAAGAGACGGACATAAATAAGATGGTTAGGATGGGATAGGATTTTTATATTATTTTTTCACCGTGTTCCACCGCAGGGGGTGAGGTAGTAGTCCACGCGAGCGGAGCCGCGAGCGGAAAGCTAGTATTACAATACACTACATTATCGTCACTTGGAAGTTTAAAGACGTTCCTTTTGATTTGACATAAGTAAAGTCTAAAAGTTACTCATATTACTTACAGATTTTTTTCCGACGTGAATTTAGGCTCCCAATACGCCGTGTCTATCGAAAATTAGTACTGTAAATTAAATTAAAATTTTAATAATTTTGATTTTGATTATCACAACATGATTGAACTTCCAACAAGCTATTAGTCATTTTGTCCTCAAGGTGCTTTAAAAAATAATACGGAAGTCTTTGACCTTCTATAAGATACCGGATGTCGCAAGTGCAGTAAATAAAAGATATTTTTATTTATATTATAAAAACATTTTATTAGCAAACTAAAGTAGGAAAGTAAAAAATATAAGAAATTCAATACAAAACTGTAAATGTTGTAAAATTATGGTAGCTACGAATTTCATTACATTACAAATAGAGCTTATCTGATACTGATATGAGTGACCAGATACTTGGGGCAGAACTAACAGAATAACATGCGAAACCTTTGCGTCGTTTACTTCAAAATTTACCGTATTCTAAGAATTATTCAAGATAATAGCTTGTAAATATGATCTTAACTCTCAAATGCTATCAAATTCTTGTGAAGTAATTCAGCAAGGTTGACAATTTTCTCATGTTTTAAACGCTTATAAATTCGATTAGGTACATAAAGAATTACAAAATATGTTTAACGCTTTCCCAAGTTAAGAAAGTTCTTGTTGTAGAAAAAGCATAAGTGATAATAACTTGATATACTTGTATATCTTTGCCGCATATAACGGAATTCTGTTCTTAAAGCATTTGATTAAGGACGCAAAAGCTTCGCAGGCACATCTGTTAGCTTATGGAAGACTTGGATATATGTGGCCAGTGCATACTGCCCTGATCACAATAAGTCGACATATTGTCTGCATCTAATGAATGACACTGTGTCAAAGAAAACACATAAGCAAAAATCACAGCTCGGGTTAATCAAAATAATATTATTGTTTTGTTTTCCTTTTTTTCACTTAACCATACCTCTACAATACAATAAATAATGAAAATAATGTCCAGCTTAATCATGAAATATAGTTTTACATGTAAATTTTGAAATTGGAAATTGAGCAATGATTGTAACATTCCAAAATACATCTGATAATAATATTTACAAAAATAAATTGAGAGCTGGCATCCATTTTACTGTGATCATTCACATCGTTCTCAAATATACACACCGCTACATTATAAATGTTAAATTAATCATGTCCAAATTAAACATAGACATCTTATAAATAAGAGACATTATCAATAAAATCTAATAATCAACTCAGGAACAAATGCAATAATAATCCATCAATAATAATAAATCATTCTTTCGAAATAAGTACACAAAAACCAACATAATTTAATATATTACATGAATATATTAACAACCATTAATGCAGACGCATATTACAATAAGGTAGCCATAGTTTCTTACATCTAATTGGTAAATCTCTCGAAAATATCTTATTACTTACAAAATCTATAAATTCGCTAACGTTTTAAAATACCGTCTAATGAGATACAAATGGTAGAGCAAAAATTTACGTCTCGAATTAGTTAATTCTCCAACTTACATTTCATTATCATACCTATTTACAAATAATGAGTATTATTAGGGAATCAGATTTTCATTGATATTTTAAACCGACTTCATATATTTTAGCACTTAGTACTCTAAACATATTCGAAAACTTATTGCTTCCCATATCCTGGAAGGCATTTATAAACCAAGTAGATATTTTATTGGTAACTGGAAAATGAAATTATTTGAATGTATTTTACTACACAAACCTAGAATTTTTATTCACTCAAAATCATCATCATCACAAAAACCCATATGTTTCCCACTCCTGGGGTCGGGTCTCCTCTCACTCTAAACATTTTATTGATATTATTATATTTTATATTATATTGTCATAAAAGTATTCAAAATTCACAAAATAGTAAGAAAATAGCGTAGTATATCAAAATACTTAAACATACTTGAAAATGGTTTAATTTATTGTATTAAATCATCCTAATAAATGTTATCCCCTTGATTTATAAACCCTTGCAAATGTTATAGTTCAGAGCTACAGCTCTAATTAGATATTTTTGTTTATTCTTCTTTCTGTCAGGCAGAAACATCACAAGGCAGTGTGTCGTTACTGGTTGCTTATTATTAAAATATGAATGTATTAATATAACATACCGTTATCCGTATCTACTTGGCAAGACTATGGAAAGATAAATACAATTAGCCCCTTTAACTGAGAATTTTAGTTGAATATTACTAGTTAACATCACTGAGTATATGAGTAGAAAAATATTTTTAGGACCTTGTACGTATCAAATCGTTCAAACGACAACTGGAAAATGAAAATTTTGTGTGATGGTACATCACTAGTAGAGTTAATAATAATTTGAAACCCTCGCACGTACTCAAACATTAGCACTTACTGAGTATTATGTAACCTTAATACACTCACAATTTATAATATTAAGTATTAAATTATTATTTACAATAATATAATAAATAGTTGTAGGTAAATATTTAGCGTTAATCTATCATAATCTCTTTTATAGAGTAAAATATTTGTCATTTTAAATAATATCGTTGTTCAGAGATAAAAATAAAAACATTGTTCAAGAAAGTATAGTTTCAGCATTGGAGAAAAAATAAATTGTAGATATAGATTATGGTAGATACGACATTAGTTTGTGACACCACGAATTTAACACTGAAATAAAAGCCAATTTAGGGAGTAATTAAAGCAGTAAATTAAATAAACATCTTACGGCATTGTAAAGGAGTAACAAGTTTATAAATACCCTGCATTTAACAAAAATGCTACTTTGCTTAACGCGTCAGTACCGGAATGAATTATTTTAACACGCTTCATTACATATTTTAAAACGCGAGTTAATGTTGTCCGATTTTCACAAGTAGGAAGGAAGGTTGCAAAGTATTATAATGTCATATGAAGTTATTAAATAATATTGCTTTTCTTGAATATTTTTCTCACAGTATAAGCTACACAAAATAAATACCCCTCTTTTTAGTTGGGGATTAAAAAAACTTTATTGCATGAAATGTCAATTTACGAAAATTTGTGCCCTAAACATAATTATATTGGTGCATTTATGTTTTCAATTAAACATAATTATTATATTTAATTAAAACCTTAAGTAATATTTTGTAGATTGTCACTAAACTTTATTAAAGAAAATAAATGCCAAGTTCGCCTCGGTGATAATAATAATAATATTCTGTAGAGATAAGAGGCAAGGCTCTTTGATCCAAGTACACGGTTTGAACAAAGAAAGGCCAATTTGTTAGACGAGAAAGGGAGCACAATTTTAAAGACCGCGATTGAAACGCCGCCAGTATATCAAATTTATAGCAATCTGGGAGCAATCAGCCTTTCCCAGTATAAGGCGAAAGATGTAATATTGTGAATAAGGCACCCTTCACCGTCTTGAATTCTACACAGTACCAAATAATTGACTTTAAATTTCTAGTAAACTATTATATGATTATGATAATAATAGGACACCATTTATTTTGTACACAACACAGCCGTGTAGTATAATAACGCAGGCATTTTTGACGACCGCATTAATTTAGAGCGGTGTTTCCATTAAGATTTCATATGGAAAAAAAAATACATGATGATACGAATATGGAGTTAAGCAAATGTAAAGATACGATAGTTGAGCAGTGAAAGATGTTGGATACTGAATGTTCGTTCTTTTATTCTTGTATTTTTTTTATTTTTTTAGAAAGTTTAGTCGGTCGCACCGCGGGAGAAATTACGGCGCGAGCGAGCAATAGGTAATCCGAAGCTGTTCATCATTGTTGGCCATTTATCTGATAGTTTCATTTGTACTCAGCAAAAGAAATATTAGGGGAAATTGCTTATTATAGATTTTTAGATCAGATACTGCTTACTTAACACAAATTGCTACGATCATTCATCTACGATCTGCAATAGACATTAAAAACATACTTTATCACTTTGACGTATAAAAAATCGTCTAATAAATACGGAATGTTGTTTTCATAATAATCTCGAAGTAAAAACACTTAATAGTACCTGTTCTTAGCTAACACTAGCTAAAGCTAAAAATTATTCGGTAACGGGCGGAATTACGTACAAATTAACAAGTATGATAACGGTCAAGTTTCTTTGACACGTTTCTTCTGGGTATTGCATTATTACTAAGTCATTTAGCACCTTACCAAATTCATCTGTGATATTTCAGCCTTTACGTATTCTATAAAACAAGAAATACACTCTTTATCACTGTATCAACGTTCAATTGACTAACCATTGCAGACGAAAATGAAGCACCGTCTTCGGCACGGTTACCTCTGCTTGGTGGACTTGGTAGTGCCATTGGCGGCGGCGCTCTTCTGGGCTATGTGCGTCTGATAATGCTTTGCGAGGTGAGCTTTCTGTCTAAAGCTCTTCCCACACAAAGAGCATGAGAACGGCTTCTCGCCTGTATGTGTTCTCACGTGCACGTTCACCGAGTATTTGTCTTTGAAGCCTTTCGAACAAATGGAGCAATAATGAAGGGATCTTTCCTTTCTGACTCCATTCGATGTAGATGTGGCTGCTTGAATCGCCGTTCCAGACGACGACTGTGTTAGCGTTGGCGTTATTTTATTCTGTGATCTTCTATTTTTTCCTTTGCTCATTGACTTTGTACTCGTCACAGTCTGTGACGCAGTAACAATTTGTAAGTGCTGTGGTAGCTGCACTTCACCAGCAGGTATCATCGTAACTAACTCACCGTTTACGTGGTGTATGTTATAAACACTGCGGGTAGGATCGATAGGTTCTACTGAACAAAAAGGTTGTACCGATTCTCCCAATTCAGTTGCTATTCTTTTTAGCTTTTCGTAGTCATCAGGATAGCTAGCATCTAGTTGCGATAGCAATATATCGTCAACACTTTGGGTTGAAGTTGGGTTATCTCCGTTGGCTATAACAGTAGCTGTAGGATCATCAAGTAATATTGATATATTGACGGTTGCATTTTCAGGCGCAATGGTCATTAATAAATCCTCTGATTTGCCGTCAGAGTACATAGAAGGAACATCAGCTTTATTATTGTTGTTTATTATAACTCTTTTTAATTCCGTTTCTGCGTCTAATTTTGTTAAATTCTTTTGTATAGTACTATATCTAATGAAAGCCTTGCCTTGCAGTGCGCTTCTTAATAAAGACTCGTTGGAAGTATTTTGATCTGTTAATTTCCAGTCATTATTGTTATTATTGTATTCCACCTGTCCCTCCAATATCGTTGCTGTTCCAATTATAGGACTCCGTGAAGTTTCCTCTGGTTTGTCACTACTTTGGAACTCGGTATCATCATAACTAAATGGCTCAACCTTGACTAAACTACGTGTACTCAAATCTGTATTTTGACTTTCTGAGTCTCCGTCCTCATAATTATAACTTTCGACTTTAGGAAGTATAGTTGAATGAAGGGAATCCTGATTGAAGTCGTTAGGAAATCCATTCATGTTCAAGATAGATTCTAAGTCCAATGATGGATTTGGTTCTATATCAGTTGGACTCGATATAGATACGTCTTCGTCCTTTCCCCAGTACCTACTGGAGTTTGATTCATTTATGTCCTGGTTAAGAACTGTTAGTGTGTATATTTGTCCATCAGTATTATTGCTAATTAGTTTATTTGAAATGGCAGTGTCCGTACAAGGATGTGAACCATTAATTTCACTGTCTTGGTTCCAGTAAAATTTGTTGAGATCTTCTAGCATAGCAGTTTCTAAGCGGTCACGGTCACGATCTACATTCCAAATAGAGTCGAAGCTCTCTAAGGTATTGGAGGTGGTGGCAGTCGTCATACTGGTGTTGGCACCGGATTGCCCACCGGTTACGCTTAATAAACTGTTGTTATTTTGTTCCTTTGGTTCCTCCGATAGTAAAGGATTCGATCTAGAGTCAGGTGATTCCATAAACACATTTACAGAACGCATCTGTTGTTTATACTGAGCGTCAGTAACTTCATTTGACGTTACAAAATCGAAGAAATCCGACTTTGACAGTTCTGGAGCAGTGGCCGTCATGACTACCGTTTCAATTTCCGACCGACTACTCGGTTTTTATACACTTACATCAAACAATCTTGCGTTCAATGTTCAGTTTGTCTTTGTACTTAAGTATATTTAATATCTAAATGTTCGATTAAAACCCGGTATGACTTGTACTTTATTGGCAGTCGCTAGAGCGTCGGTAACTGAAGTGCGTGTACGAAGGTGCCAGCTGTGATGCTAGTCAGATGTGCCCAGCGTGTTAGAGTCAATAGGTGGACCAATGGAGTGTGCGAACTTGATCCGTACGTTGCTTCTTCCCATTATTCACTCTGACCCTGGGCACTGCTTGATCTGAATTTAGTTTGCTATGACTCTAGCAAATGGGGCCACGTTCTGGATGTCATGTGCCATTATAACCATGCAGTCTTCAGAAAGGAAAGTTGTCAATCTGAAATAGAAAGAAAAATAAATATTAGTTTTGCAATAAGTACTCCTATACTCTTGCAGTTAGTAAGACGATAACTTTATAAAGTGTCTATTTAGCAATAGTTTTGAGAACAGTTGTATCAGAATATGCTACAATATTTAATCAAGCTACTTTGTTCGTTTGTTTAAATCCTGTAGAAAATCAGGGCAAACAAGTCACGCGGCATGCCTAACAGGCATCGCGTAACGCCTGCGTAGCACTTGAGCTCACGACGATAAGTTTCATGTTTGAATATTTTTAAATCGCACTTAATTATGATGATCGAAAGAATCTTATTATTTGGGGGTACTTTAAACATTTTTATCAACATCTTTTATTACTCCTTATAATAATATTAGTTCTTGATAAAATTATATCCGGTCTTAAATATGATAGAGTCAATTTGATAATCATACAGTATTTATTACACAACATGTTCTGTTACACTTTAGAAGAGCCTTTTTTTCTTTCTCAATAGAAACTCATGATGATTACAGAATTCACAGGAAAATTTTAGAGTCTTTATATTTCTATTTAGGTAACCACCTAACTTAACCAAGTATTCCTAGGTAATGAACTTGATAGAAAGTGAGAACCGTCCTTCTTTGTCGTACTTAATTAATAAATAAAATCAATGTCAAAAACATACATATGTTTTTATTTATATGTTTAATTAAGTGCGAGGTGATTCGATTTTGTTTGTTTTTGTTTGTTTGTTATATTTGAAGGCTTTTTTTAGTTTTTATATTATTATCATGCTTCTACGATTTATTTATTAATAAAAAGTGCTGCATTTTTAACGATCCCCGGTACACGTAAAATGAGAAAGGTCTGTCAAATGACACGACGAATTGGAGCGAGCTCGCGGGACCGAAACACCCAGTGTAGAGTTTCATCTGTCAGTTGATACAATATAACGCGCAAATATATATTTTGATGAAATATTATTTACGTCCCTATTCGAATCGTATAATGTACAGTGAAATTCGAGACGAATGAATTTTGATTCAGTAGACTTTTAAGCCGGTTTTAACTATGTTGGGAAAATAGAAGTGATTACTGAACAATTTGTAGGTGTTGAAGCCCACGACTTACAAGTAAATTGGCCTATCTCAGTCTCTGGGGTAGACGCCTAGACGGTTGCTATCATTTATACGTGAATACAGACAAGCTTGCCACTTCCAGAACAAAATTCATGGTTCCATTCAAAATCAAAAATTGCTCATAACCGTCCAATACTTGCAACTGTTATGAGGTACTCGTATTTATAAGACACTTCATTAACATTTAATGTATTACACCGTACACTTCAACGATTCTTTCTAGTATCTCTATGCACTTATCTGTAAAAAAAAATATTTTAGCGTGTAATAGTTATAACATTAATACCTAATCTTAAACTTTATATACATAGGTGTCTACACATAAAAACTTTGCTTTATATTGTGCAGTGATAAATAAATAATGTAAATGTATACCACAGCCGGTGTTGAAATTTATTATTTAAAAGTACAATAGTATGTAGGCCGACCACGAAATATACACACGAACAGCATGTTCTTGAACCTAGTCTAGATAACAATCCATTAACTACGCATAATTGTATGACTGTTGGGCTGTACACCAATCTTAGAGTTACTTAAACATAAATTAATATACAGTTATGTAGATACTTTTGACATATTGTAGTTATAGGTGTGAGATGATGAATGAAGACTTAACATGATTAATGAATGTACAGAATCCGCAAAATGTCAAATAGAAGTCTTCCTGCTGACAATGGAGATAGATCGATTTTTATTTGATTATAGAATATGTAAGACTACTTTGAGATTAAGAAATATAGGTAGGTTTATGTGAATTTTTGTATCTAATCTAAAATAGGTATCATTAGGCGAATAAATATTCATTCGTGCTAATTTATTAAACAAATGCGACTAATGATATTTAGCGATGAGACCGTTAACAAGTTTAACAACGACATTATCTGTTTTACCCAAATCGAATTAGTGTATAATTATACAACAGTATACTTATAGCACAGTATAAGCTTGTCATGTTCAATGTATAATGTAATGTACTATGTGTATTATAACAAGCGCGACCCAAACACTACGGAAAATAAGCGTTTAGAATGATTTTAGTAGCTCGAGAATAATTATGTAAATTAATGCGCTATTTACAATTCTATTATTTCAAACGACAATGTAGGCATTGGTTATAATCTTGATATTTTCACAGTGGGGACATTAAAGTAGAATATTTTTTAACACTTTAATATATTCATTAAAGTTGTAAAACGTTATTTTAATTTTAACAACCCGGAACTAAGCCATATAAGTCCAACAAGTTTGCGAAGTATAAAACTAAAAATAGGAGCATGTTACGATGCAGGACTTTAAGAGATTTTGAACAAGATACATGCTAACAATTTTAAAAACAATTATACAATCTAGCTATCTCCTGGCGTGAGTTACGAATAGGTGAAAATGTTCATCTGTGTTGATAACTAAAGCTTATAACAAAACTACTTTATCTTAATTTTAAATCATATTCATTCATTGTGTAATACGCAATTGAATAAATTCGGTAATCTTTTTATATTGCTTTATTAATAGGCATAATAAAAAGACGCTCAAAAGTTTGTCGAACGTGGAATGTTCGATTAATTAGTTAGGAGAGGAAAGTAAGAAAACAAAAAAAGAAAGTAGTATCGTTATCACAGAATTGACAACAAGCGATAGAATTTATTAATAGGGGTGCAAATAAAATAATATAAGCACGTGATAGTAAATTAAAATAATTTGTATAGTAGGCTTGAGGATTCTATTCGGAATTTTGGAATGAAACAAACGAAATAAACGAACAGCGTCATTTAAATTCCATATAAGGTGAAGCTCGAATAAATATTGCCTCAATTTAAAGCCAGTACAAGTGTCAGCGCTTTTAAAATAACGAAATAAATTGTTGACAATATCAGTATCGCATTGTGGTGTTTTTATGCGAGCAGGGATGTTAATACGAGTATGATGAGTTCGGCGGAGTCGGCTGCATGTGGGTTAACGAGCGAGCGTTGCGCCACTAAAGTCGAAACGCAGTGTCGTTGTCATAACGTCAAACGGCGTCGTGTCGTCGCCGCATCGGAACCGAATCGTCGGCCGAACAATTAGATAACAATCGCATACTTTCCGAGAAATCAAATATTTAGAACTACAGTTTTTTGTATAATGTTATTTAGCAAAGTTATAAAATTAAACAAATTTTTATATCACGGAATTCTGTACAGTTTAGTAATAAAATTTTACGCTCAATAACATGGTAGAACGAAGAAAATGTGGGTGAATAGTTATTGAAAATTCAACATATTTTAGGTCGGTATAGTTATTGTTTGACTGTATATTAAATTCTGTGATCAGATTAACCAGATTGTACTGTAATCAATATTTTACGACTTACATTTCCTTAGATGGTGTTTTTGTATTTAAGGAAGTTATAAAAATCAGCATGTGAAGTACCTACTGTAATATAAGTTAATGCCAAATATTTAATATTCTTG
This sequence comes from Panoquina ocola ocola, assembly GCA_018249155.1. Lineage (NCBI taxonomy): Eukaryota > Metazoa > Arthropoda > Insecta > Lepidoptera > Hesperiidae > Panoquina > Panoquina ocola. Next base: position 10,629 of record DWKA01000184.1, read on the forward strand.
TCCTAGTAATTAAAATATTTTGTCCACGATCATATCAAAGGGCATAGTTTAAATTGTTCAGTAATTAGTAGGAATGTTTTTAATTTTTTTATTAAAACTTTACTAATTAAATTAAGTTGCTTATAAGTAAACAAACACGTTTCTACTTTTACTGTTACTTATAATTTGATAAAAAAATGTCTATTTACACTGTAATGAAGTACTTATAAGCATAGTGAAGTATTGTGGAGCATTTAATCGCCTACGCTAATACATATCAGAATTAATGTTGTGACGTAAATCGTAGCAATTATATCGCTGTGGCAACTGCGTAACTACCTGCGAATAAAATCTGTGTAACGAATCGCCGCCAAGGCGCAGTAGGCCACGCTAAATTCTTATGTTCTAAAATTTGCATAGAAAACTTAAGGGTTTACAATGCCTGATTTCTTGTCTATTTGTTCTTAGCTTTGTAGCCTATTAAAGAATATAACGTATATTTTAACTCTTCATTAACAGATTAGTAGAAAAGTTCTATTATTTTGACGAAGCATTTTTGAGCATAGTTTAAAGTTCATACATTTTTTTTACATTAGGCCATTTCTCTACTAATTGATTAAAAATAAGTAAACGATTAATGTTGTTCAATATTCTGTATCTGCATTATCATTCATCTATTGGTAATGGTGGCCGTAGTAACTTTACAGGTCGACGGCTTATTCATTGCTTCCTTATTAATAAAAAAATGCGGTCGACCTTTTGGCCAACCCTAAATTACCATAATATTTTCTTATTATTCCGCACTTGATCCAATAACCATATTTCTTGACTTGAAAAATTTGAAGTTTACGTGGATTTTATTTTAAGACCTTACTCCATTCTAAAGCTGACTGAGTCAATAGGCAGGAAATAATTTACAACAGTAAGTAGATGAAATTCAAAATGCAGTCACTAATTTTAGCACTGACAGATAGATATTTTAAACTTACCAAAGAACGATGAAAATCGTTCAATTCAGATTGTTTATTTTTTAGCATTAAATTTCAATTCACGAATTCACCAATGCAATCATTGAGGTCCCTGACTCCTCCCTATACGCGCTGGATGACCTGACGATTTCCCTTATAACAAAAAATTACTTGTAAACCAGTCAGTTTACCGTTTCCAAGCAATGGTAGATTGAAGTCATTATGACATTTGCGATTATGTTTACTCATAATATTACTAATGTAAGTACATACGTATAATATCATAACTTATACATCCAATAATTATCCCACACATTCTTCTAGGCCACGTCATATACGCAATATAGGGAAACTTTTATTACACGCGAGAATTGTACATGAACTTGTAACTAAGAAGTAATTTTTCAATTAGTAACGCAACATATAAATTACAATACAATACAAATTTTGACTGCAATTATGAATGGAATGAGAGGTCACTTCACAAACAGAAATGTTTAACTGTATCAACACGTAATAATTACAAGTACGGCACTACTTTATTTATACCATTAACATAAAGATAAGTTTGACCAACCGAGTTAGCGCAGGTTAACTAGGTTCTCCAACGTATCTCAGCATCTTTAATTAACATGGAATTGAACGACCCCAATATCAGAACTACACAATACTGTAATTTATCTGTAAATAGATCGAGCGATGTCTACAAATTGTATTGTATTTATTTATTGCAAAAATGAGGTACAATTAATGGTATAATCTTGATAAATGCGATAGTGTCGCCCGGGCAGGCAGCGGCGAGGCGCGCGCGGGAGCAGACCGACTTTGAAATCAATAAAGTAACCAGATGCTCGATTTGTCCAAGGATATTTTATAACTGTTCTATGAATATTTTAATTATTTATTAACAAAATAATTTAGCCTGTGCTACTAGTTTGTTTATAACACTAACTTGAAATCGTTTAGTAGGTAGGTACTTTAATTATTACTACTATAAATTGCGAAATTATGATTGATTCTCTCCGATAATTATCTCATCAAAAATACGAATACTTTTATTGTAGTCATTAGTTACAGACATTCATTTAGCACACCGTCTTATAGCTGATGAACTTAAAAACATTTAAACATTAAACAGTAATTAAGCACTCGGTTACGATAAAGTCGAGACGGAATTGTATTGCCATGGTAGGTAACTTCGCGTCGGAATCCAGGCAGTTCTAACTTTCCAAAGTTATGCTGTGCGTATTAAAAGTTAATCATCATTTACCTTAAAAGGGAAAGAAATTTTCACGAGCAAAATCGAGATCGCATCGGAATATTACTTCTCAGTGTTGCCGATGATATTCATACATATGTATTGTATATTATATTATAATTTTGAAGACACCTACGAGTACGTTGTGAATAGAAGCAAGTATTATGGCTAGGCCAAAGAAGGAAGTATTGTCACTTCCAGGCTTGACACACACTTCTAGACTTGACCTATGATTAAGGACTTGAGTGTTTGATTATGTGTAACTGCGGTATCCACGTCACATAGCAGATAGCACGTTTATAGCACTTTCCAACGAATAAAAATAACCAAGCTGTCAAAGTACAGTAACAAAAGTAATCGCGTGTTGATCATGATAATGACATTAGAGATCACAAGATTTATGGACGATTACATTTACGTACTTGCAGCAAGTCATGATAATCGCTTTTAAGGCTTACATCTTATTATTTTTCACAGGACATCGACCGGAGTTAGTCGTATAATTTTGTAAGATAAAGTATACGCTTAATAGTATACCTAATAAGTGTTTTAATAAGTATATTCGTCGTTAGTAATCTGTTTTGATGGCGCAATTTTCGGACGTCTTGAATAATTAAAAACATATTTATGCAATATAATGTGTCATGTTGAGATAAATTTTTTTACGTGTCATATTTTTAACATGGACTACGTGTAAATGTAAATTAATCATATAATTATAACATGTGCTGTATTAGTTAAAACTAAATAAAATATTGTGTGCCTATTTAATTTCGACGTAATTAGTTTCAGTACAAAAAGCTTTTTATTTTACACATTCTGAGTTAAAAACGAAAATACACCGTGAAACACACATGTTTTATACTTGGATTTTATACTTATTTTTTAAATGATATGACCAACAGCTGAAGACGATGCATCGTCGGTGGATATATTAATGTTGCTGTTATTAAACAGCAACAAAGAGAGAGAGAAAAAGGAATTCCAGTGTCCTAACGTTTTAACGTTCTATTCTGGAAATACTACGATCGAAGCGGACTGCGTGCCGCCGTCGATTACCGCTCGCGATACGCTACCCGACGACAATGCGACGGTTTTAATTGGCGGTCTTACATAGACATGTTTGCATCGAGTTGAGAAGCTGTTTGTTTTCGAAAACGGGCCATCGGCACTGCACGCGCAGGTGCGCCACGAAACGCGTGATTGGCAAGTAAATTTTCAGTTGTCAGTGATTTATTTAACGGACGAGATATGCCGCGGTGCCGTACACTGAGTTATTGAGCATCTATTGCGCTATGCGGGACAAGATACGGAAAGAATAGCATAATCATTCATTATTTAGAGGTTGGTTTGTAAAGTGACACAAATAATTATGTTACTTTGTGACTTGGGAGTTATGGGTATAGATTTTTTCAGTAAAATGTGATGTAAATACATACATACATAGGTAAATATTAAATTCAGTATAGAGCAAACAAAAAATTTATAGGTAAAACCCCTGATAAAATTAAAATAGTTTTTGTGAACTCAAAAAATATATTTCTGGAGCTAGGGTATTCGATAGAGCATATATACTAAGTACCTACTAATAAAGCTGTATGTTAATATTTTATGTTGCGTCCTCCACAACATAAAATATAAATAGTCATGACTTCATTCACATGACCCTTTTATGTAAGAAGCTTTTTCTAACGTTAAACCGTGCATACGTACGTACTTATTTTCTAATGAGTAATGTTAATCTTCGAGATCGATGTAATCTGCTATGTACTAAAATGGAGCGCCGGCGCATACCAAGCCATCGGTACGTCACACGCGGCCCGCAGCCCACTTCGTTCGTCACCTCTGGCATTTTACTGAAGATGACCGCTACGCAGCCTTTGATCTCGCTCACATACTCGCCTTTTGCAACTTTATGCCTCATAATGTTATTCTAAGAATAAAGAAGTATTGAGAGAATTGCCACTGATGACATTTTGTATACAAATAACTAATTTAAAATTATATTCCTTTAATAGTGAAGCATAAGTATTTTACTAGTGCAAAACCTATCGAAAATCAAGCTCGATAGCCAGTCGATGTTTAATAAGGACGCGAAGGTACCTCAGTCGTGACATTAACGGTGCAGAACTGCAGATTACTAACGTTCTGCCTCTGCGGTGTGTTAAATTCTGACATAAAATATGGCTCAGTATATTGAATGTATCTGCTCGCTCGAGTTCCCACGCGGCTAGCGGGTTGCAGCCGTTCGCATGTAATAGCTCTACGTATGTTCTGATAAGTACTTAGCAGCTTGTCACGTGCGTGAATACACTGCACACTTGTATCAATACGCTTCCTAATAGAGGGCAAATATTGTCTTATTTCGTTCTATGCGCTAGTAAATATACTAACAGCTGTATGTCAAATAAAAACACAATAGACGTAGGTACTTTAATTGCGATGGGTGCCACTTTGAGAGTTCGTATTTACATTATTCCTAAAGAAAAATACATACGTAGGTAGGTATAATAATTAAATAAAACAAAGCATTGTTTATTATTAAACATTTAGCATAGTAAATGCCGTTTGTATTACGTCATACACTCAGATTTCTTTGTGATATTGCGATGACCGATACGCCCTAAATGAATAAACTTGAAATCTATTAAAGGTGTAATTATGCACATATACAATCTATGTCGAATGAACATAAAATAGTCGAATACGATTGTTATCAACCACGACAATGACTTGGCTTCTCTAACGTGAGGATTTTATTTTTAAATTCTTGTGATGACTAATTGTCGATAAAAATAATTCGAAGTAAGTCTTCGGACTATGCGCGTAGTATTAACGTTGAAAAATGCTTTTAAGATATAATGCTCGATAAGCGTCAATCATGATTTCGTTTCGAAATAAGGCAAGATTGTCCTACATCGCAGGTGCACTTACAAAAAAGAGAAACTGCGGTATTGCGGTGTTCGAAAGAAAATCTTATTATCGACATAAGGGGCGATATTCGAGACGGCCGTATGCTCCAGTTACAGAAAACGCTCCCTCCGATTTGGATCCGGTTTGCTCTTGTTTCGTGCGAACCACCTACCTTCACTCTCTTATGGTGTTTAATCACTGTTATTCACAGAGTGTTTTTATTTACTTGAACTTAATTGGAGAAAATGTTTCAAAATATCTTAAATTTTTGTGATACCTTAATAACAGCGAAGCGTTAAATCGTTGGAAAGCATTAATCATACACTTATCATTACGACTGCAAGCTAGATGTCAAATTGTTGTATGGTTAAAAAACAAAAAATTCTTTAATCGATACGTTTATTGTCGGTTCAATAATTTTTTCTACAAGTTCATTTATTTTTTTAATTATGTACAAAAAATATAGCTAGCCCATATCCAGAACAATTCCAGGTTCTATGTAAATTTAATAAGAGTCTCTACAAGATACCAATCAAGGACGTGAAACTTTCAATTTATGAAACAATATCCCTATGTACGGCTTCGTAAGATTCTATAGCACTTCCGTGTACAAAATACATACATGTATTATTAAAATCATTAACAGTATTATTACAGTAATTAACTATTTAAGTAAAACAATTAAAACATTGTAATACAGAAATTTAAAATAAAAAAATAACTGACTTTAAATGTATTCGGAAAACACGTTAGGAAGTAAATTGTGTTTTAAAGTCTTATCGCAGCATCGCCAGCATGTTTTCATACCTATCTTAACTTGATATAATTCTGATATAAATATTACGGTTTGCCATTAAAGGCAAGTGAATCACAGACTTCATATGTATTTATTATCTTGAATGGTACAATAGTTAGAAATAAGCTTTTCTTTGACTTGTGAGTTCAGTATTTTTTTTATCTACACGCTAAATAAAAATAGACAACTTCTTACCTTGCGTAGTTGAAATTTTTAATATTAATTCAATTTCGAACACAATATTTTTTTATGTTGTTGTTGGCCTGATACGTTGAGTTCAGATTTTTTAAATAAGGAAGTCTGGTTTTTAATAATGTTAAAGTATCTTTAAACCAATCAATTAGGAATTCATTTTGGTTTCTCTAGATTTATACCTATTATGCAACGTTATTACCCACTGTACGTGCCTGTAATAAAATTAGTAATATAAAATGAGCGCCATCTATAAGGTCAGCTTTGTATTATCTGAATGTACATGTTGACTTCACTTGACACCGAAATCGTTAAATTCATTTTAATGCAGCTAAGACCTGTACTAAAAGTCGATTTCCAAAAATATTTTTATTAAATAATTTTATTTAATATTAACGTCGATGACAAGACGAAAGCTAACAAAAACATATTTGGCATGACATATCAAAAATCCGAATCTAGTTTCAAGAACAACTGACTGAAAATTATCGCCTCAAAGTGCAAAGAGTGGATTTGAAACTAATTAAATAAATAAAAATCGTAATCGAGTACTTTACCGGTTAGTTATTAAATATTAACAAGTGCACAACAGATAATTGGATTGAAAAACATGGAGTTGAATGTTATTGAAATTGTGCAATTTCACTTTCTCGTGTTGAAACTTAATCTTCATCTTTAAATTGTCCGATATAACAGGCTTTGTGTTGCGTAGCAACTAAACTACCTGCTATTAAATCAGTAGGTGTCTTCTAAGTAATAAAGCAACGCTAAAAGCTATACTAATATTAACTACGTAATTTGTTATTCAGGAAGTAAAATTTTGCATTAATACAGTGTATGCAAGTGGCACAATTTATACCTACGTTTTCTGCTTACATATCATTGGTATGGTATAACAAGCTTGTCATGCAATTAGATATGTGTGATATCTCGCGCCGTGCCATTAGAGCTCACATTTACTGAATCTTTTGATTTACAGGTTTGCGACCGATTAGTTATTAAAGCCTTCTATCTTCTACCTCCATTAAATATTTTACCACTATTGTGTTTATATTTCACACTTACTTACGCCTAGGTTAATGTTTAATTGACTTTAGCGAAAGTAAAATATTCAGTTAGTATGTTTGTTAATAAAATTTTATAATAAAATAGATAAAATTTTATCGATAAAAGTTACTGCTTTTGGTAAAAATAACATAACTTATCTCTACCAAATTGACTAAAATTACTAAAAATAAATATCTTGCATAATTAAGACACCATAGTCTGCCGACAAATGATTGAGATCAGTATTCTAGGCCACCTCAATGCAAACAAAATAAATCACAATATCTCAAGAAATTAATATAACTTTAAAATAAACCGAGATAATTTAACTCTTCATTAAAAACAATTTACTCGTATATTTTCCCTCAAATATAGTAACGTAAACTTAAAGCACGAAACGGTTCACATTACTTTATGCGACCATAAAAGTAATCTAATGCAGTACTTATTCGATGGAAACAATTTCAACTAATAATTTTCAAATCGTGATCTCACACCATCAGCTTATTTCGCCATTAACAGTGTCCTTATTTATAGGTATTATCTCGTCTATCGGTTATATTTCGTAACGTTCAGTTTAGCATCATTTGCATATTCCGTGATGGTGTCTGTGCGATGCAAAATCGCGAAACGACTCGAGACGTGCGCTGGTCAATCGAGACGCACCATACTCGGTGTGCATTTGCGTAGCTCTATGGTTGTAGCATCGAAATAAATAACTAATGCTGTTTATATTTAATTACGTATAATATTGATTAGCGTCATATATGAAGTAGAAAGTACTTTAATATTAATGTGGGTATGAACGTACAACTTATTTTTAATTATAAAAAATACAATATATCAGTATATCACATCAATTATTATCTGTTTAAGGGTATTCGTTCATTGCTAATTAAATTGATAGGTTAAAAAAATATATGATTTATTCTGATGTTAAATTTTAAAAGATGTGCTAAGGAGCTTTTATCGTCATTTGATTTCCTTCATGACAAATCACTTTTCGGAAATAGTGACAGAATAAAAAAACTGATGAAGGTAAGTGTATCAATGATACCTATCCGATTAAATGATTTTAAATTTTAACTATGTAATTAATTTTTAACTAAGTATCTATTAATTTTGTAACTACTTATAATATAACTGTATATTGCAATGCAAGGTGCTTCAATCCCTCTAAAATTTATGTTGAATGAAGTACCTACTTAATTTGTAACTAAGTACTAAACATAGAACATAACTTGTATGTTGCATTGCAAGTTGCTTAAATCATGTTAAAGCTCACTTCGGAATATAGGGTACATTAAGCTACAACGAATATATCGTAATCCAAATTTTAATACAAAACTACAATCGAAATCTTATTTCAGCATCGTTTAAGTACCTACATACAATATACCTACATAATATAAAATTAATATAAATCCGATACACAAAAGCATTTCAAAAACCGAGTACCTACGTGTTATACCTACGCTTCGATATTACCTATAATGATAGCCATGATTACAGATAGTGGGATGATCCAGATTCATGTCGTATCCTTTCACTGAGTGCAGCCTTGAGCGAACTGCGAACAGGCGACCGTTGGCCATTACCGATACATCGTTGTTAATGTCCCACCGGCTATTAACATAGATCGGTACAAAAGATAAATTACTCGAGCCACCAGCGACTTGTAATCTAATTGTGCTGTGCTTGTATTTTCATTCTAAACAGTAAATCGTGTAGTCTTCAGATGATGCATGAAATAGACTCCGATTACGGCTACAATGGATTACGAAGCCCGTGTTGTTTACTTGCTATAGGTCCGTGGATTTTAGAAGTACTTAATCGTAACATAGATAATAAATAATAATTCAAGTCTCGACTGCCAAACGTTTACAGTACAATAATTGTATTTCATTTCTTATAAAATGTTCTTATAAAAGAACTTATTCTGTGAGAAAACGGGTTCTGGTCTTGTAGAAGTTTTTTAAGTGAGTTTACCGTCCCTTCATCAGTCGGGCCATGTTTCTTTGCCGACTATCTTAAAAAACATTCCTCGTACATATACTGTTAGTAATCAATGTTTACAATAGATAATATTTTCTGTCATGTATCGTATTACTCGGCGCGGCGCCGCAAAAAACACAAGAACAAGGTAGCAGCTACGGAGCGCTCTACAATACATTAGACTTCAACGAGCAATCAGGAAATAATTACGTTCGTTGTGCTTCCAATACCGACGTAGGTAGCTACAGCCAGTGGAAAATCACAACGTCACAATGGTCCTTCGGTTATTATAACGTGATTGCACCGGTAACGGACTACGCGTTGGTCATCCATATAAATTTAAATAAACTCTTAAATGAAAATGTACTCAAATCATTATATTTATATGAATTATCAATAGAAAATCATAAAGATTATATTTTAATTTATTTATCTTTCTTGCAAAATAGTTATCGATCAAAATGTGTACAATGAATCTGCAAAAGTCACGTAGAAAAAGTGAGCGAAATCAGTATTTGCATTTTTTGTGTCATATGTTACAAAATTTTTGAAATTTCATATTTAACGTACATATTATTAACTAGCTTCTGCTCGCGGCTTCGCTCGCATTAAGAGTACTAACTTTCATCCCCTATTTTATCCCCTTGGGGGTGGAATTGATCAAAATCCTTTCTTAGCGGATGCCTACGTCATA
>DWKA01000185.1:0-20466 GCA_018249155.1 Panoquina ocola ocola
AACAAAACTAGTTTGTAAACACTATTACACACTGTAATGAACTAAGTACAATAGTAATTTATTAAAATAATTATTCAGATTAGCAATAAAAAACATATTTCAATATTTCAGAAGTACAAATCATAATCCTATAATTTTGTTTAAATAGTCACACGTGCCTAATACTAGCAAACTGTTCTCAAATGATATTAGTATTACTGGTTCAGTCACTTCCCTAGTGTTGTCAATTCAACATGTGTCAAATCGGCATTCTTAGAAGGGCCCAGCTATAGTTTCATTAATATCACTGGGCCAACTTATAAAACGTTCGATCGAGGGGCGTAATATAATAGAATCGAACTAAGAATAAAAAATCGATCGTCATCTGTTCCTTGAAGAGTTTTGATAACCCTACCTTATTGGTTTGAAACGGCGGTTGTGACGTCACAATACGACGCGAGATCATTCCTGTTTAGCGTTCGATAACATCTATACATTATTGTATACTGACTCGCGTCTTTTGTTTCCTTAAAGCGATAATCATAAATTATAACAATCATTAATTTTATAGGCGAGGGGCTGATACGGTAGTTTTGCCGCCAATCGACGAACTCAGTTTCGAGACCAAGCACGTGTGCGAGCAGTTCATCACTCATCACCTCGAGCGTTGCAAGGCGGCCATCGCTAAGGATACTAGGTATAGTTTACAAATATTGGTCTTATTTTTTTATATCCTAAACAGTTAGCATGAGATTAAAAGAATAGATATCAAGAAAACAATTTTAAAAATCTGACAAATTAGCAAGTATGAATATATACTCGATGTGAAGTTGCTAATCTAACCTAACAAGAGGTTACTATTTGTTATAAATACTTATATTTTAAAAATCTTTTGCGCGAACGCCCAAGGGCCGTTCAAGTATTACATAAGCTGATTTATTACAATTATTTATCCCCTATCCCCATTGTCAGCAATAGTAAGCAAAGCTTTTACCCCCTCCCCCCATGCATACGTGAACATTTTTCAATTCTTGTATTGTTTTTTTTATTATTACAAATATATGTAATGTTATTATTATAATACCCCCCATGTCATCCAAAATAAGCTTATCACAGACACCCCCACCCCTCCATAGTGCTCACGTAATACTTAAACGGCCTTCCCATGTTTGAATGTTATTGTTTATGACCAGATACCGCATGCGTACATACCGCAACGTGTTCCGCGGCGCGTGCCTCGTGCGCTGGCTGGTGGCGTGCGGGCTGGCGGCGGACGCGCGCGCCGCGGTGCTGTACGGCCGGCACCTGCTGGACGGCCGGCTCATCGCGCACATCAACAATAAACATCACTTTGAGGATGCGCCGTTGCTGTACACCTTCAATTAGGCTGTTGTAACCGGTAAACATAAATTATGTCACGATGTAAACTGTATGAACTCTTGGAACGTAGTAAAGCCTGCAATACCTACATGTTGGCCAAGCTTAGACCAACGCGAGCCTAGAAAAATGGACACAAGGCAAGCGCTAGATGTTCGGCAAGTTTGACAGCGAGCGATGGCAAGACAAGGCAAATATACCGCCTACATGTTTGTATTTATTTGCCTTCACTCGACGACGCTCGGCCAACGTGTATTGCAGGCTTTAGATACGCAAACGTAACGACGTAAACGAGTAGGTATGATATGCGAAGATGATTAAACGAAGTTTTAATGTATCAGGAGGACTCCCCCCTCTTTCCCGCATGGCCCACGCTCTACATGTTTACTCCTGTTCGTTCTCAATGTGTAGGTAGTGTATTATCACGTCAGTGTGTTGTCACGTCTGTGTATTGCACACATGCGAAGACCTGCGCTCGCAGCTAACTTCCGAGAGTTCATAAAGTTTGTATCGGTACTTATATTGACGGCAGATTTCGAGGAACTGTAAGCCTAGTACGAATTTTTTGAATAATTGATCAGCGTTACGTAAACCAAGTTGTATGGATTTCGTAACAGCAAACAAAATTTTCCCATACAAATTTTACTTACTCGTAGTTTATGTTATATCGATCGGATACAAAATTTGTACTAGATTACTGTTTACGAAGTTATATTACTACGCGCGTAACTTGGTAAGAGTCTGAAAGAGAATGCGCAGAAGTAGTTTGTTCTGAATAAACATCTGTGACACTGTCTTTTTCGGACTCTTGCTAAGTGTCGCGTACTTTATTCGAAGTATTTCATAATTATCTTGTTGCGAATACAAGTATGAAGATCTATTTTGAATAATTGATCTTCGCGAATAGTACCAGTGGTGGAAGCTTTACGGCTATAAAGGATCAAGGAAATAGTTTAATTTGTATGAAAGAAAGGCACAAATTCTTAAAGTAATGCGGATGTTATGGTCAAAATTGTTTATGGATCTGATGATTTGATCCACTTATATTAAAGCTTATTAGAAGTTAACATTCGGCTATGAAGTATATATAATCTTGTTAGAGATATTTATGGTAGTATTACAAAAAAATATTATCGAGCTTTCTCTTAGAGAGGAATATCAAATATATAACATTAGTAAGAATGCGTATATAATTATATAAGTATAAATATATCCAATGGAACAGATTCTTTCAGTATGTACGTCTCGACTTGCCTACATGTGTCTAGTCATTTTACCTCTCAAGTTTTGTTCTCGACTGTACACCATATACAATATTAAATATTGTTAATAATATTAACAAATTAATATTATTAATAACATATTATGTTATTATATAGAACTGAAATTGTGCTATGCGCGACATGTAGAAACTTGGTTGATTGCCTTGAGTTTCAGGTATATTCAAATAAGAAATTATTCATGTTTAACTCAATATATAGAAAGACACACTTAGAATTAAAAGATCATGTTAAACAATAGACTGCTTGTAGAAAATATCAATATTATAAAAATATAATTATATAATAAACTGTAGTGTTTATATAACGTTGTGTCCAGTGATACTAATTCCAGTTAGACATACTAATTTGACAACACATTTATATCTTTCTATGCTTTCCGAAGCCATTTTCCAAAATAAAAAAAACTGTTATATTTTTGGACTGTCTGAGATTATTTTAGCGTACTATACCCAATAAATTCATCCATCAGGGTGTTAAAACTGCTGTATCACTTATTATAATAAGTAAAGTATTAAATTACTAAGATCATGAACAATTTTATTATCATATTTAATTTGGATTAAGTGTATCCGCCTATGAAATTGCTGTTTTATAAACTGCTTAAATGTATTAAGTTTGTATTTATTAGCTGGATGTTGCCAGTTGCGTCGATGTTTGTCACAAAAGGACCAAAGTTGGTTTGCGCAAAGGTTTAGTGAATTAGAATGTATTTATTTATTAGAATGTAGAATTTAAGAATATTGATTATGTATTTTCAGTTATTTTTATATTAATACATGAAATCATGAGTGTGCTCAGTTTTTCGGGTATTTATGTAATACTGTATCATATTGTATTGCTTTTTTAATCTTATATTAGTGCACCGTATCATTTTAAAGCTTTTGCTTTCGTAACAATGTATGCCGCAAAATATGCCTTAAAAGATAAGTTTTAAAGTATGTATGAATTCAATTTAATAGGATGATTGGTACGACTTCAAAGGACTCATCACAAAGTTAGATCACTGTATTTAGTGATTGCCTTCAAAGTAAAATTTCACTAACAAATATCACAATATATGACAATTTAGCACACCATATCAAATAATTATACCATTTGTCACAGTTTTCATTGCTTTATCTACATTATATACATCTGTACTTTATTAATATAACTTTGTTATGTTAATAATATAGATCTTATGGTAAATTCTTAAATAATAGAAATTAGAAAGTTAATATAGATAATGGATGTTGATCATAAAATCTATGTGATAAATAACCAGTAAATAAAATAGGTAGTTTTCTGACAGTATGGTAAGACATAACTTAGTTCTCATCAACAGTATCTAAGAACTAGAATCATAATTTATAACATTTATATTTTCTCGTCAGATGTTATTGTAATCATTTGCTATTGTAGCCCTAAGTATGCAAATATTCTTTTATTAGTTGTGAATAGAAGACTAATAATAAGGGTTGTGCCAAAGCAAAATCCAGTTAATTGAGTGGAAGTAGTGATACATTTTAGTATTCAGTTGTATAATGTTTTAAGTGAAAGTGCAATCAAGAAAGATGAAATTTGAAAATATTGACACATTAAATGAGATGTAAGTTTGGCATGGCCCTAATCATTTTTAAGATAGCTGGCTAGTTGGTGCTATAATCTGTTACTTTAAATTTTTTTTTTATTATTAAGTTGATGTGACTTCTCATTGCGTAATATTCAATTTTTATTCAGTTATACTAGTCAATTTATGAAACTGATAAGTAACATAATTTGATTTGTTACATGCCTGATAAGTTTGAATTTACGTAAAACAAGACTAATTTTAAGATGTCACCTTTTAAACAGACAGTGATATGTAATATTTACTTTCGTTGATTTTGTGATAAGTGTGGCTGTTATTTCGCTTAGTGTTTGTTTTAAGTGATAATTCATATTCCAGTACTCTAGCAAAATTTGATGTTATTTATATTGTTATTAGGCATATTATTATATCATATTAGAATTTTACTATTAATTATACTTGTATTGTAATGTGAAGCATAAAAAAAATACAAAAAAATACAGTATATTTGTTGCAATGAACCTTGTATTTTCAATTTTATGAAACTAATCCCCAATAAAATTTTGTACATTATTAACAAGAATATACTTCATCAAACATGAAATATTTAGCGTGATTTCACAGCTCTCCGGGCGACCCGTACGTGCGGGTCCGGGCGCGGCACGCGGGTGGAGCACATCTTTGACGATGTACTAATCGTTTCACAGCAACGCGGGCGTTACCCATACGGTTTTCAAACAAATGTCAATCTAAAATCGCCGTCCGGACCCAGTCGTACGTGTCGCCCGTACAGCTGTGAAACCACGCTATAAAAAACAACATTATTCTTCTTCACCAAATATTAGCACTATTCATGAATGTTAGCAGAAAACCTTTCGTTTAGATCCCCAGCTCAGACGAGCCGAACAAATTGTTGGGGTAACAATAAACTACGTTCAAGTAACATAAAATATACATAATACGGTAAATGCATTTTTGATTAAGTATAAAGATTACTTGAACCCAATTGAGATATGTTGCGATTGACTTACGGCCATTCTCAATATTCTATCTATCTATATCGTCAATTACCTTATCGTTAGTAACCAGCAACTGTCAAAATGTTGAATGTTAAGGTGGTAGTTATTTCTTTGTAACTTATCCAGAGATATTGGATAGATAGATTACTGAAAATGATCCTCAATGTTATTTACAATGATGCTTATAAATATATATAACTAATTACTCTACAAATTTGGTTCTTTTTACGTGTGTTAATAAATCTATTTTAGTAGTACGAAAATATTTCCTACAGTATTGTCATAATACTGATAGATTTTAATCATAAGAATTCGGGTGGCACCTCACCATAAGCAGTCTTAATATGGAATGTAAAGATATAATTGAAATTAAAAATTAAATAAACATCAATTCTATTTACTATTATGTAATTTTTCAATATTTTTTTAAAGTATAAAAAATCATGTATGAAGCAATAAATATCGATTGACAAAAAACGAATTTAAAATCTTTTTTTCATTCATTTTGGATATTAGGTAAAACTCATATTATCACCAATTATTATTTATAGGCCCACCCGGTATTGATTGATAATTACTATAATTATATAAGTATACTTACAACAAAGGTGTATTGTAAAGCTAAGATCTTATGTATCACATATTTTCCCGTCACGGAATTAACAATTACAGTGAGTGAGCTGGAAGAAAATTTAAATTTAGTTCAAGAGATCAGAATACTAGATTTGTATATAGTAAAGAGCACAGCGTGTGTTTTAGTTAGATAAAGATAAAATAATACTATTACTACTTCAATTCCTAAGTGCGTATTGAGATCATAGAAGAATGTTTGATTTAGTGCCTCTTAATCAGACAATTATGCTTACAAGCTTCCTACTTTTTGGTGTATAGCATCAGAGTCTAAATAGTTCTTATGTCTATAACGGCTAATGTAAAGATATTGACCAGTATTGCAACATATATGCTTTAGTTATGTTAAGCGTAAAAAATATGTTTAAAAAAACAATTATTGAGGAAAATATTTTGTCAGAAAACATAATAAAGTTAGTTATTGACCAAAAGCACCATGTTCGAGACATTATTTCGAATATCTTAAGTTGACACAAATTGTTACAAAACTGTTTGGCCAAATTATTTAGTTGATTATTCTTATATGCCATGATTAATTCCTATTTGAGACCCCTTGACTGGAATATCATAGAAAACAACAAGCAGATATCTTTAAAATTACAACTGTTTCGTAAGTTAAAATAATTCAGAACGATATTGACTGAGGAACATAACAATTTTGTTGCATTATCAAGTTTAATGCATACAAAATGTCGTTAAACTAACATTTTTATACATATAAATAATTATGGATAAATCGACCATCATAATTTAAAACACAATAGTAATACTGAATATTATAAGAAATAATCGTAATAATATTCACTGTATTTATCATCCTTCAAAATGGAAATGTAAATCTTATTTTTTTTATTTTCGCTATTAACAATACATATAAACTGACTATTGTTAATTTGATAACTGTATATGTCACCAGTTTTCTGTATTATTTTTTATATATTTTCTCATACAAATTCTGGTATAGCAATTCATTTTCTACTTCCCACGGGTATATTTTTGCTTGCACAATCACACTATTTACAATGTCTGTTACTGCTTATTGCACATTAATGGCCAGTCACTTATAACCATTATCAGTAATGTACCCATCCATTATCCCCAAGTCACTTGCTAAGCAACTGCCAAATATCCTGTGCTATTATTGTACCTACTCAATTATACTGAGATTATGGATGGATAGATTACTGAAAACAGTCATTAGAATTACCTAATCGAATATTAATTCGATCCCACAGTTTTTATATAACTTTTTTCGTCTTATCATCGATTCTACAAAGAAAAAAATACACGAGCATGTAGACATAGCATACAAATCACACCAATATAATTATATACCACATAAAACATTGAGACATTCAAAAGGTTATTTAAATCAGTATAGTAGATAATATTAAGAATTAACAATCAGTACATTAAACAATTAAACATATAGACAGACATTTAATAAATAATGTAAATGACATGGAAATATGTATTAATGGAATTATATTCGTTACCCAACTACACACTACAATTAAGTTAAGACTACATCGGTATGTATCATATAAGCTCCTCAATTAGATCGCCCAGAAAGCTCTACTCAGTATTCATAATTGTGTTCAACACTTGCTTATATAATTTTGCCAAATGGAGAAAGATTAAAACTACAAATTTAGAAAATTTTTATCACTAAATGCAAGTTGCAAGAGTTAATTTCTCAAATATTTTTATTGTTACATATTGTAAGTAGTACATATTACCCGAGTAACAAAGAGGCGACCACTACAGGCGCTCTCGAAATTCATCCGTAACGTTACACTATCAAAAAATAAAAAAAATCATAGATATTATGAAGTTATTTTTTTTATAATTATGTAGGTATTTGTAAATCGTTTGGTTCGCTTTGTTTTATTATCATTACCGATTTGCGATTTGCCGAATTTAGTGTTGGTCCTTCGAGCCTTCTTGTGGACCATAGACAAAAATTAAGACGGTAGAAAATATCACCATATATTTATGTGATATGTGACTGATGAATTCATCAACCAAACACAACATCACCAATACAATATAATAAATATTATAAATAGAACAAAAATAAATGCAATTAATTTAATAATACAGAGCGCCACCATGAATGGAGCTTGTTGATGTATTGAATTGAATCTCCTAAGAGTAGGTATCAGGCACAAGATACCGCTATATCGTGCAGATTAAAGGTAATGTTATAATAGAATTTTAAGAAAACCTATTGCAGAGAAGAGCCTTGTATAAAGCATATTAAGTTCAGCTTGTAAGTTATTATAGTTAACCTTTATAAACCAATCAAAATTGGTCTAGTATCCGTGATAATTATACTAAGAACTTGGCACTACCCCTAATATTGAACGAGCGTAGCGGTTGTACCTACAATTCCTTACATTTTTCAGCCACTGTGCAATACTAGTATGCTAGATCGGCTTTATAACACAAAATGACAGGTACAATTGTGGTGTGTGTACAATTGTTATGTTTTAATGTTGTGCCATTATAAGACGCTTCCAACGAATATTAAAGAAACTAAAACTTGACGTTAAATAAGGGTCTGAAGTTTAATCTTATCATTAGTTCCAACGAAATTCGATTGTCAAATGTCGAAAGTAATGACTGCAGCGCCAAGACGTCAATATGAAATTGGCACAATTTTACGACGCCTGTAGCCAGTCCAGCGTACTAGTATAACATAATCAGTAGCGTAGTTATCATTTTATCTCGCTCGCACGTACCCACTACGAGAAGCTGTCCTGCTCGCACTCGTCCCAGCTGTCGCAGTCGTAGTGGTCGCAGTCGTAGTCGATGTCGCAGGCGGCGTGGCCGGTCGCGTCCGAGCTGATGTCGGTGAGCGCCGCGTCCGACACCGGCTTCGACGAGATGTCTAGTATCTGTTGGGAGCGGGGCTAGATCGTCACTTCTTGTATAATGCAAAAATATATTTGTAACTTATAAATAAATTTGTAACCTTTCAACAAAACAGCTCAATCAAGGTTATTAACTTTTTTATTCTCAGTTTGATTGCATTATATATTAATGGTTATAATAATATATGATCGTTGTAAAGACATGCCAAGCCCAGTACGAACCTGACTATAAAGTGTATACGCCAAGACAACGCACCGTGTACGCGTATGAACAACGAACGTGTTACACCAGCGATGACAGATATGAATAAAGCGGTAATTTTACTGTCAACTCACATCAGCAGAAGACCGCAGGCTGTAGTTGTCGGAGTGCGGCTCGCGGTCGGCGGCGGACAGCGCGAGCGGCGCCAGCGCGCCGCGCTTGGGCTCCGAGCGCGACACGTGCACGTCCCGCCGCCCATCACCCCCCTCCGCCCCGTCCGCTGTCTCTGACGGGTTTGACGGGTTCGAACGTTCTGGAATGTTCCACACACCTGCAGGTTTACTAGCTACTACAAGATGTCTACAGTTTTGTTCGACGACTTTTTTTGTCTATCAGCGTAATTTGATCGCACTCCTAGACGTTCCGACGTACAGAGAGTTCAGTCGTACCCGTGTCCGTTCCAGATTTCGCGTTGTCCAATGATTCTTTATTTAAATAGCTCCTTTTGTTATTTTAGACAACAGAAAAATAAAATAAATAAGCACGACTTTAGCCCTGGTCGAAGATTGACTGGCAGCAAATGCTTTTAGTCTATCTACGTTTCTATAATGTAGTCAAAAAATTGTTTAAAATAATACGTGTACAGTTTACAATACTTAAAAATACACACAAAACTACAAAATACTTAAAAAAATTTAAAACTATCTCAAAGGGGTACATTATTACCGGTACTTCAAAGTAGAGGTAATACCTACCTTTAACGAGCGGGTCGGCGAGGGACACGGGCGAGGCGCTGCGCGGCGAGCCGAGGCTGCCGCTGTAGTACATCTCCGGGTTCGCCTCGTGCCGATCTAGTCCGGTACCATCACACTAATTATTGGAACTAGCGACTAGAAGAGCTCACTATCCTGCCGTGCCAAGCTTAAGAGGATTATCTATGTTGCGGGTACCATGAAAAATACGAGTAACAAATGACTATGAACACCCATGACCCGAGAACAAGCCGGGAATCAAACCTAGGATTCCCCTTAGTGTTATATAAAATCTGATATAAAATCAGATGATGCAATAACCGCATTTTTTTCCAGGTTTTTGGGGTTAATAATTTCTATACCACTCTTAGGCTTAGCTCGTCAGTATTACTTCTAGCGTCCTAGCGGATGAGTACCAAATATTTTAATAACATTTCGTAATTAGAAAAATTGGTTTTATGTAACTAAACTAATTATACCAAACATGCTAGCTACAACAACATTAATTGGTCAACCTGAAATGCTAATGTATGGTTTTAACAGGAAATTACCAAGTACCTCAATACCAACATACGAACATGACAATAAGTACCTAAGGATTATACTCAGTACCTACGTTATTATTAAATAGTTAAGTATATTACAGTACATGAGATTTACATTGTCATGTCAAGATATTAGTGAGTAAGGGTCATGAAAGAAGGATTTGATATCATAATATACAAAATTGACAAGAGCTGTAGGAGAGAGGACAAGGCGCTATTACGACAGGACATCAAATACAGGGCATCATTGCGAAAGGATGTAGGACGACATAATGACAGGGCGCCAGCGTCATAGGGTGTAAGGGAGTTAGGGTGTAGGGCGACAATACAACAGGACGCAAATGTGCAGGGTGTCACAGTGTAAGGGTGCTACTCACCGCAGTCGACGACCTCGTGGAACAGGTAGTTGTTTAGCGCGACGGGCTGGCGCGTCCAGGCGTGCGCCATGAGCTGCGGCACGGTGCAGCGCTGCGCCGGCTCCTTGCACAGCATCCAGCGCAGCAGGTGTTCCAGATCTGGACACGTTTGTCCATTAGTATTTACAGCTTGTCGTTGTGACTTACCTTTGAGTACCTAATTGCCACAATCAAGTGCCATCTATTCGTGACAATGTGTAATGAAATACAAAATAAATGTGCTCAGTATCAGTATAGTTATGGACAAGGAACTTGGCAAGAATCTGAAAGAGATAGTTAGATGCGCAAAACAGAACGACTTCTGCGCATTTAATATCTCTTTCTACGTTTTGCCAAGTTTCTTGTCTATGACTATATCAGTGTATCAGTTGCATGTAAACAATTGTTCTCAATGATGTTACTGATCATAATGTATCATAGTATCAAAAGTGCTCCAGCTACAGCACGTATGACGTCATAATAATGCAAAGTCACTCTTGTTCAGGGTTTGACGGCACTATATGTACACTTGCTAAACTTTATACAATCCCATTACCTTCAGAGACAGCATGAGGGAAGGCCCATGGACCCTGGATGGTGTCTTCGATGTCGGAGAAGGGGTTGATGAAGTACGTGAGCACGTACAGCGTGATGCCCATCGACCACATCTCCAGCTCGGGGCCCGCGTATCTGAACAATTTGACAGTTTAGTTAGTTGCAGTGCCATGGTAATTGAATCAGTAAAAAAGACAGGGTTTTTATGTATTAAAGGCAAAATATATCTAAGACTATCATCGTAGAGGAAAGAATACACACACACACTCACTCGCACTCACACATACACGCATACGTACACAACACACACGTTTACACGCACACGTATCAAAGATAGCACGTATAACTCACTTGTTCCCAGCAAGCACCTCGGGGCTACAGTACTCGATGGTGCCATAGAACATGGAAAACAAACTGTCCTCATGCACGTCGCCGTGCCGAAGTCGTTAGTACGCACACACATACAACCGAACGAACACGCATACGTTCACTCACATAACCGAACGCACACGTACGCGTACACGCACGCTTACACGTACAGCACGTATAACTCACTTGTTCCCCGCAAGCACCTCAGGGCTACAGTACTCGGTGGTGCCGTAGAAGGTGGAGAACAGCGTGTCCTTGCTCATGAACGTGGCCGAGCCGAAGTCGATCAGCTTCACGTGGAACTTGTTGTCGATGATGATGTTCTCGTCCTTGATGTCGCGGTGCAGGATGTTCAGTGAATGCAAGTATTCTACTGCTTGTCCTATCTGGAAGAAAGAGAGAAAGAAATATTATTCATATACAGTGAGTACCTTTACAAGGGAACGATAAACATAAAAGTTTAGAATGAAATCTGGATGTTCATGTACAGGAAAGAAATACAAATATCAATGTTGACTATATGCATGAATTATGTAGTCTTATTGATAAATAGCTATGCTGCTAGCCATTCTTTTAGTGGTAATTCTAAATGAAAGCGGCGGGTAAGGTCATTAAGAACACTTTACACTTAATTGTTTTAATGATCTTGTCACGTAGTAAGAATCTATACACTACCCAAGGATTAACCACGTTTTAAGTTAATTAAATACCAAGGAAGTTATAATAAAGGAATGCGCACCGAAAAAATTTATAATATGTTTGAAATTGAATTCTTAACCGTTACAGTAAGGTTCAAAACGATTTGATGGTGAGCAGATTCAAAAAACGGTCCACGTGAAACAAGAACACAGGATTGCTTCCCTTTCTAACATGCTTAGTTGGCAGACTATTAGAAAAAGACGCATTCCTCTTCTTCGGACCGTATTTTTGCTCTCCTTGCACAGTCCATATCCATATATTATATAAAGTCCTTGTTAAATGCTAAGTAGTGTACTAGATGGCGCCACCTGTCGGAAGATGTAGCTGAGCAGCGGCTCGTCGAGGCGCGGGCGGCGCTCGATGAACTCGAACAGGTCCATGCCGGCGCCGTGCTTCTCCATCACCATTTGGAAGTACTTCTCGTTCTCGAACACGTCTATCACGCGCACCTGGACACACGGTACTGTTTGTTTAGCGAACAGATAGGTATACTTCGGACAACATTACATGAATATATTTCTCTGTATAGGCATGGCCAATGGAGAAATCAGTACATTTGAGACCAAATTGAAGTATTTCTTAAAATTTTATGAATATTTTTTTTTTTGATTTTTTAAAATTGAATATTGTAAGTATTTTGCTGTCAAGCATACCGATTCTACTCGGTGAATCTACTGACTTTGCATTTTGTCGTTCGAGACCACTCACTGTGGCTTAAGAGTTAACGATTGGAGCATCAGCTCAAGTATCAACTTGCAGCGCGTTTGTCAACTATTTACAAAAAAAAAAGAAAAATGTGCAACCAGTTCAACAAAGACAATAAACAAGTCCTATATTTCCAAATCCTCCTGTAACAACATAAATTAAAAAAAATCTTTACACCGTAAAACTTTTAAACCTTTTTTTTTAAACCAGCCAGTACTCACAATATTAGGGTGCTTGAGCGTGAGCAGCAGGTTGAGCTCGAGCGGCACGGTGCGCCCGTCGGCCGCCTCCACCCAGAAGTGCGCGCCCACCTTCTCCTTCAGGATGAACTTGGCTACGGCTAACATGCGGTCCGAGCGCCGGTACGCCATCTTGACGCACCCGTACGCACCCTTGCCTATATAACAAGCCTTAATCATATAAATATCGTTGATACACGATATTCATAGTTCATTAAGTTTAATTTAACAATTCGAAGTAATCATTACATAGTATAAAACAAAGCCGCTTTTTCTGTCCTCATGTCTCTTTGTACTCATAAATCTTTAAAACTGCAATACGGGTTTTGATGCGGTTTTTTTTAGTAGATAGAGTGATTAAAGAGGAAGGTTTATATGTACAATTTAATATAATTTTACGTAAATGCTATTTTTTCCCGAAGCGAAGCGAGGGCGTACAGCTAGTAATACACAAGACAAGTAAGCGATAACAGACTAAACCTACACACGTAGGAATGCCGTTTATGGTTTATTTTCAGTGTGCGTGTGAACGTGCGTACAAGCACGCTCACATACGAACAGTGTTCAGTGTGTATGTATTATCTGTCAGTATGTATTAAGATATATTATTTGCTTCTTTAACAAGTTAGTAATACACGCGTGTAAATCCACCATACCGACATCCATCTATTTTTGCCATGACAAAGGAGCCTGGAGAATCTTAGTGGAAAAGTCCATTTATGATGACCAAAAGTCATTTTATCATGACCACGACCCTCATCCACGAGCAGTCTTTAAAAGAAGTATATAGCCTCACCGATCTGCTTGAGCGTGACGTCATGCTTGCCGTACTCGCCGGCGGTCTGCTCCTCGCCGCACTGCGACACCAGCGACATGGAGTGCGGCCGGCTGCCCGCCGACTTGTTGCCCTGCGGGGAAATTACCACCTTGTTGTGTTGAAATTAGGTGTAAATTACATTACAACGTTAACCATGACATATTACAAACTTGTATTTTTTATTTGTGAAAGTTTTCGTTATCTGTTGTCTATGGAACAAAAAGGGTATATTCAGAAATGATTTTGTATGTCAGTACATGCATTCCTCATCATCAGTTACGTTAGCTAGCTGGCGCTAGATGGCGTTAACCACATATTTATTACTTTGTATCCACTACTTAGGGACAGCGCCTCGCTGTCAGCAGTGGAGGCCATGGTGGAGGGCAGTGTGGAGGCCAGGCTGGAGGCTCGTTACACACTTGAGCCCACAGCCAACAGATACCAGATCGACATCAACGCTCCGCTAGATGGCGTTAATCACATATTTATTACTTTGTATCCACTACATACGGGCAGTGCCTCGCTATCAGCAGTGGAAGCCATGGTGGAGGGCAGCGTGGAGGCGAGGCTGGAGGCCAGCGTGCCGTGCGGCGCGCGCTCCAGCCGCACACCGAGCCACACGCAGCGCACGCGCGCGCCGCCGCACAGCTGCATGCTCGACACCGTGTACACCACGCCTGGAGTGTAATGTGCAGTTATAAGTGAATGCTAGAGATTGTGTGTCGAGACTTGTTGGGTGCTGTGTATTATAGGTCTTAAAACGGCGCACTGTTATAATTAGGGGTGGGAGCGGTGGGACATTAGACATTTAAAAACTGTTGGGAACACTGTTATATTTCGCTAATGTAGATAAACGTACGTGATGATGTAACTTACTTATGTATGTAACGTTCACCTCTATTTTTTTCATTATTAATAATAATAATAATTCATGAAGTTCGCGACTTTTCAGTTTACAGAATTAAAGAGTCTAATGGGATATATCATACCATGTCATTTAAAAAATATTATTAAAATTTAAAAAAGTTTTAAATCTATCATCTATAATCTATAATCTAACATCCTATGACGCTTCTTGATGTTTATATCAATATACAAATGCGATACTAACTGAGCTCAGTGCCATCCTTATGCAACACAGCACCGCGGTAAGACCCGTCGGGCGGGCGCGTGTCGGGCGCGCACTCGCACGGGTCGCCGCGCGCGCGCGCCTGCGGTGTGGACGTCGTCAGCGTCGTGCGCAGCAAGCGCTTCGTCACGCACGGGGTCTCTGGTGCCTCGTCTGCTACAGGAGAGATAGAAAGGAATGTTTGTTAAGTCTGTAATATCTACAGTAAATGGTCAATTCAATTAAGTACATAAGTAACAATGTTGTAGCTCATTTATTTGTAATTTAATTAATTAATTAATTGATTTTGCTACATCTGAATTGTGCACGCAGTTATGTAGTTTTGTCCCTATATAATTTTAGCGGTATCTAAGTAATTTATTTATTCCTTGCAGTTTGAGTAAGTAGACTTTTAATAAGGTTTTATTTTACAAAAAAAAATGTAATAGTAATTCCTCTATCAAGATTACCCACTACATTGAGCCACTGTAAATTCTGTTCTAAATGGCAAGCTTAAACAAAATCTTCAAAAACGGTCTCAACGAAAAAACTAACTTTTCATTATCCATTGTATGAAGTCGAAACTACGTCCGCACCAATAAAAAAACCGAAACCAACCTCCATACTTCTTCCTGGGCGCCGACTCGGTCTGCGTCTCCAGATCATTGTCGTTGCTGAGGCTGTCGATGCTGTCGTTGCCGTTGTGCTTCGGCAGCTCCTCGATCTCGCAGCCGGGCGGCGGCATCTCGTTGATCGGCGTGAGGAAGTCCGCGCTCGTCTCGTTGGAGTCACACAGGTCGATAGATAGGCTGCTGCGGTCGTCCTTGCTCACGTTCACCTTCAACGACCTGTATTTACTCGAGTCGAACGACAGCCGTAGAGAGGGGTCGTTGAGGCGGACTCGAGGAGCACCTGCGACGGGGGTACTCCCAGTAGGGGTTACTTCTTGCGAGTGCTGCGACGTGTAGTATATCGAGTCGGATTTCTCTGAGGGCTTGTTGCCTTGCGGCGGGGGTTTGGACCCCTGCTCCGAGCGGAGAATATTCTCCGACCGCGATTTGGAGATGCTGCTGGGGCAGTAGTTCTCTTCGTCGATAGATATCCCGGACATTGCGGACGTGACGTCAGGCAGCGCGGATGTATCGTTCCGCTGCTCCGTGGTGCTAATGCTGGAGACCATGTCCTGGGTGGGGGTGGGCGTGTGGGTGACGAGGCTGCACGACTTGTCCAGGCAGAGGGCGCTGGAGGACTTCTCCCGGGTGGTGGACAGCATGGACGGCTGCACGTTCAGCGACGACATGCAAGCAGACTTCTGGCTGCCGTTGAACGCGCCGCACGAGTCGTCGTCTGTGTCGGACGCTGAATCAGACAGATAGATTGACGTTGTTTGTATTGTCGGTGGCTTTGTGGGTAACTACGTAATTATTTGAAGCGTTGAAATCATGCTTACGGAATACATTTATATTTTCAAAATATGTAATGATTTATAACTATGTCAGGATGAGATTAGGTAAGGCGACAGCACATTTATAAATAAACTATCAAATATAGTCTTTATTTGGTTGTAATCGGCCTAGCTGTATTCTTACTTCGTCAACAATTAAACATATTTTATTTTCCAGTGACTCATCAAAAATTTGTAAAACTTACAATTAAGCTCCTTTCTACCCTCAAGTACTCTATATATTCTAATACCTGATCCATCATCATCGTTGTTGACAGGCGATAGAGTCATGTTCCGGTTCCTCTCCTGCACCTTGATGAGGTCGAGCTCGCGGCAGAAGTTGGGGATGACCTCCTCGATGTGGTGGCCGGTCACCTCGGCCTGCGTCTTGCCGAACGTCAGCATGGCGAAGTGCTGGTTGCACGCCGTGATGGTGCCACTTTCATCCACCACCAGAAGACCGCTCACGTTGTATGTCATCTGAATAAGACCATTGAGTACCATGCTTTTCAGTTTTCAGTACCGTACATATTTTACCATAGTTTTTATTAGAAAACTGACATACTTCACGGAGTAAAATCTTTTTCACATACTTTATCTTAAGATTAGTTGCCGCCTGCGGCTTCACCCGCGTGAATTTGACTGATCCCGCGGGATTTCTGGGATAAACACTGTCCTGTGTGTTAATCCAAGTTACCCTCTATGAGTACGCCAAATTTCATGAAAATCGCTTAAGCAGTTTTTGCGTAAAGGAGTCACAAACATACAAATATCGCATTTATACTCGTAATATTAAAGAGGATTACCTTCATTTTTTAAAGTTTAATGACCATAAGCTTGCTCTGAAATAAAACAAACTTTGAAAATGAACTTACCCTAACATTAACTTCAAACACAGCTCTGTCTTTATTGCCTTTCATAGCGGACCAGGGCGCAGTGTCTTTATTGTCAGGTTTCGATATCCAGAGGCACAGCGGAAAACATCCCCCGTCTAGGGTACGTCCTGAAAGTATCGCATTACTATGTTATGATACTGCAACATAGGAAACAGATTCGAACATATTTCTATAAAAAATCTTATGAAAGACATAACCAGTCAAAAACACATTTCCATAATATATAAAGAAGTATCATGTATAATATCGACGGTACCCCGCTTCTTGGGGTTCCTATGTAGTAAAAACATTTTTTTCTTGAAATTAGCCAGTAAAGTACTTTGAAAGAGAATATTCATCCATGAGTAATACTAACCAGTCACCTTCTGTTTGGCAATGTTCTTGGGTATCGGTGCGTCATAAGCAGGCAGCTGTATGGAAGGTATGAGCGAAGCTATCGGCAGCCCTACCAGTTTGTCTGAAGACTCTGCTTGGAACAACATTGCTGCGTCCTCTCCGTCACAGGACATTACCATGCCAGAGTCAGCATCTATGATTAACTAGAAAAAGCAGTACAATACCCTATATTATCATGGATGTATGTTATGTGTTGTTTGTTAGTTTCATTGAGTTTATAAGCCAGAGGGCTTATCAAGGACATCCAATTTATTGGATGCTTATGTCATGATGAAAGATGTGATTTACAATAAACTATAAAGCCAACTTCAAAAATATAAAACTTGAGTAACTTTACAACAAAAAGTACTACAAAAATATTTTATTAATACATTAGTGTTATTTTAATATTCTCACCACAACATTCTTGCAGCTGACTGGCTCAGCCACCACCAAGCACGGCCCGTCATTGTCCAGCTGCCTTATCCACAGAGAGACTTGTACAGATCCACCATCTTTTGATAAAAGTTCTACAACCTGAAATATAATATGCTAATGTTATCAAGGACATTATCTGGATTACCAGAAAATATATATTAATATAATCTGAAAAATGTTCATATTCATTATGTTTGAAGGAGTCAATTAATAACTTATTAGAAAAAGAAAGAAGAGGGTAGCACTTAATTTTATACACAAATTCATTATGGTATTCAGTTTATTTCATGTTTGTTTAATGTCGCCAATGATCTTTGCTATTTATAGACTTTTTCCTAAATTATGATACTCACTTTTCCACTTAATAATACAACTGGTCCATCTTCAGAAGTGTCTCCCTCTTCTGGCTCATGGAGACTAAATGTTTTGCTACTTCTGTTCCTCAGGAGATCTGGGAACCGGAGGCCACAGAGTTCCCCAGAGGAGTAGCCCAGGAGGGAACATGCCTTGTTATTCACTATTAAAATCTGTAAAAATTATATAGTCATTAGTTAGCAGTTTTACAGGTATTTCTGGTGGCACATTGCTGTAACATCAATTTGTGAAAAAGAAACATTTTTGTTTTGATGACTATTCACACAATTCTTTTTATTTCATTTTTTTAAATTCCATTTACCTGCTTATGACACATGAGCATCTTTAAGGCAAGAGTGAAAAGGTTAGTGTTAGTGCAATTTACCTCCCAAGACCTCTGTATCACTTACCATCAGATGGGACTAAGCTCAAGCATATCCTATCATTTATAATATAAAACAACTCTAAACCTTACCTTGCACGAGTTAGGTTCTATAGTAAAAACTGCCTTGCTGGGATTGATAGTTTGCTGCAAGCGATCTGTCTGTGACTGAGCAGATGAGACAGACACATCGGCAGTTGTCAGTGTTGCATTAAATCTCAGACCATTCGGGCCGTCCACTGGATAGAGAGAAATTGAAAAACTTAAGAGACTAAAAGACAAAATTGTTTAGAAGAAACAGTGGCTATATTACTGAGGTCTTAGGGATTTGATATGGTAATAGGAAAGGGCTTATAACGTCTGCATGGCTGGCCACTGTAAGGCAATAATGTATGGGGCAATCTCTATGCACCTTACCTGTGGCCACTGCCCAGTAAACAGATTATAGTGTCTATCTATAGTCAAAGTCAAAGTCAAATCAATTTTATTCGAACTTGGTTTTTACGCTTTTTGATATATAGGCATATTATATAGGCATTATCAGGAAGCAGTGCCTTGGAAGTATTTTGAATTTAGAAGAGATCTTATTTTTTTAGCAAGCCCTAGTTTGTATAATGTGGCTTTGTCATGCTTGCTACCCAGATATTTCTATCACCTATGCTTTTTATACATTGCATCAATAGAAGTTATTAAGTAAAATAATATATGTATATACCTCTTACTAAATCCACATTCTGCTTCAGTTTGGTTGGTGTCTGTAGTTCCATCTTGATAGGTCTGATGTTTCGCTTCAGCCGTGGAAAGCTCTGGTTGCCCTCAAAGGAGCAGTTGGTCCACACATTTTGCAATTCAGGATGAGCTTTGACAGTCCTAGAAGAACATTTTTTAATGTGGTATCATTTGTTTTTTTTTTATATTTTTTTAAAACACTATAAGGACTAGGTAAAAACTTTTTGACTCTATATCGAGGGCTTCATAACAGAGGGGCGTACACGCAAAAGTGCTACTTTACAGGAGAGACTAATTTGTGAATAAAAAAATAATGGCTTACTCGATAACACTGAAATTCGGAACTCGTCTCTTTTTAGGCATAACTCGTATATTAGTATTAATTTTGAAGTTGTAATATGTGTAGTTTCTGTGAAAAGTTGATTACGCCTCTTTGTTTCAACCACTTTTAGGAAAACACAACCGCAACCGCCGTATAATGTTGATACTAATTTGGGGCGTACAAAACCAAATCTTTCTTTATTAGGATAGATCGATAATTCTTTAATCAATTACTTGATATATCCTGTAAAGCCGTAACAAACTTGAAAACACTTGCACATGCACTTCCATTATTTTACCAGAATTTAAAATAGTTTTTGTACGCCTGTCTGTTATCACAAAAATATTCAGAATGTTTTAAAAGCAATAGGCGCATAAACAACTGAAAATGGTTAATTAATTTAGAATTACTTATTTGTACAATCTTC
>DWKA01000186.1:0-20455 GCA_018249155.1 Panoquina ocola ocola
TATTAATAAATAATATCAAAACAAACCTTCGTACAAAATTTTTCGTGGTGAAGTTTATTGTCCCTCCTGTAAAATTTGACCTAATGGAGTTACGAGGTTTGACATCTTAGCCGATGATATGATGTAAATTAAAATGTCATTACAGTCAAAATATTGAAGGTATACCTCTCCCTACAATATAATGGGGAGAGTTAAAGAGAATTCGGTCAGGCTTTCATAGTAGTTTTACATTTTTTTTTCAGATGATATGCATAGGTATTATTATTGTGTTATGACTACATTATCAGATAAATATTACTCAGGTTGTCACCATGATGCAAACCATAATCAGATCCTACTGATCTAATTACAACATTATAATTAGTCTTTTTACAAAATGAAAATATAGTAATGATAACTATACATGAAATAATGAATAACATTTATCACACATGATACTTTAAAAAAGGTCCTAAGATTACTTATTTTAATTTTATTTTATAAGGAAAAATTAAAACCTTTGACTGAAGGAGATTGAATGTAGATGCCTGAGGTTCTGTATAAGTAACTAAGGGGAGGGTATGGACGGCTTCCGTTTGAAATATGTCCCCAAAGTTGTCGTAGAGGCGTTTTTCATCAAGCAGAACGGCGTGCATGAATAAAGTCCCGTTGTTTCGAGTTTTACGGGGGATTTTCAACGTTACAACCCTGGATAACAATAGAATACAAAAAATATTACTTTCATTTTACTGAATTACCTCTTAATTAATTCAAAATAGATCGTCTGATGCTTACATGGTAGCAGTGTTCCGATAGTCAAATTTTAAGGAAGTATGCACTTTATTCACTGATCCTGCAGATATGCCATTTCTATATGGATGCTCCTGCACCGATGTGTAAAGAACAAGATGCTGTACCGGATTTGAGCTTAAATATGATTCGTAACATCTCTCGCCACGATTACACTCCGGTGGTATAAAGATTTCAACCAATGTCCATATCGTATGTGCTACATAAATAGAAACTACTACTGATAAAATAGAAGTAATGGATACAAATTTCATTGTTCTGTTATGAATAAACAGGTATTTATTACAATATCGATGATTTTGGTCAGAAAACAAATTACATTGAAGAATACATTTGTGCGGTTTTCTGACGTGTGCGTTGTTCTGTTGACGACGTTGACATCTAACGTCTGTCATGTCAAGTCTATTTCTGACAGTCTTGACGTTGACGTCTTTGACATTGAAAGGTATTCCTACGTTCATAAACTACAGCTTTAATGGAACTTAATTTTCTTTCATATACTATATACGTAATAATAAATTATTTAATCTTGTTCAATAAATTTACACATTAATATTGCTACTTGCATATTAATATACCTTTTTAATGTTATTTGTATTCATTATGATCGTTTCAAGTTTTATAGACTTTATTGTTTATCCTTTATTTTGTCTTGTTATTTCGATTTTGAATATTTATAACGGGTTCATATATAAACAATACACAATTTTTTTATAGTTTTCAATCTTTATACTGGAAGTAAAATTATTTTTTTTATGACGTGACAATTTTAGTAAGGGTAATCTGGGATAATGTAAGAAAGAAAACAAGAGTCAAGAGCTGGTAACATTACAAGCCTAAATGGGCGATAGTGTAGGATTGTATTAAATCGGTGTCTCCTTGGAAATAATATTGATATTCCAAATAATTTTAAAGGAGAAAAAGGTATGTACCGTTATTTACTCGATATTTTCATTGTGAATGGATTCAGTCCATTAGTCCTTGTTATTGCAATTCTAATGCCATAAGTCTATGTGGCACAATGTTTTGACAGTTGCCATTGAAATACATCTTTGGTATTTTGTTTATATTTCAGGATGTACGCCAGTTATTCGAGACCTGAGATTTAAAACAAACTGTGTCCAAAGCTTAGGATTACGGCTAAAAATGTCCACGGATCAATGCTTTGAAAGCTCCACTAAGAATGGCCATGGACGCTAAGGACTTGAGGATAGAATCTGCTCTGGGTGCACATAATGACGACGGCAATACACAGTTCGCCCAGAGCGGTACTACGTTCCAACCAAACGTTACTAAACCTTATCATGATGTCGGATCCAACTCATTGGCTAAAGTGGATGTACCGCCTGCGAGGCCGTGCGCTATTATTGGTCCTGACAGAGTAGTGCCTCCTCAGTCAACAAATGATGCATATGTAAAAAAGGTCCCGATCGAGCCATGGCAATGTGCAGATACTCTGTACCAGCACCCACCAGAGTATCCTCATAAACCTACAGACTACCAGCTCTCCAGAAACATATCACCAAGACAAACATTTCAAGAGAATATGCAGCGTATCATGGTACCGCCTACATTTGCTTCTGTGAAGAACAGTGAAGAACATTGTTTAAAGAATCCCAAGTTGATGCCTCATGAATCAAAGTTTTGTGATGTGCCTTTTACTATTAGTCCCATAAACAATGAACCAAAAATTATTAAAAGTTCAGATGGACATGTGCTCAATAACAGCTACAGCCAGCCTATACATCCTCATGGCTGGGCAAGCAGTGGTGTTAATGTGAGGCCCTTAAGGCCATATGGTGCTTCGGATTTGTATCAGTATTCAGAATATGCCAATTGTCCTGGCCCTCGACCAATATCAATGACAAGACCACTCAGGAATGTACATGAAGAGATGCCTCAAGTGTACCAGGAACGTTTTCATGAAGCAAATATTCGATTCAAGCCTTATCCTACAACTAAAGAAAGACCTCTTCAAAATCCACATTTAAGGTATGATTATATTCCTAATTACCCTAATGCATTTCCGCCACATGTTTCATATCCACCACATAAGTATGAATTACAAAAGCCAATGCCCCCACATCCTTACTCTATGTATAATCCAGTACCTCTAAAGTACTTAGAAAGACGTATGCCTATGCCTAACATGGATAAGTATCCACGTTCACCCAACCAACCAGTTAATATGCATCAACCATTTGGTAGTCCAAATATGTCTTCTGCGTATGGGACACTTCCAGGAAACTGTTTACAAAATAGAGCATATCCATATGCTCCAGATCCTGCCTCAAAAAATATGATACCAAACAGATTACATCTTGATAATAATAATTCCCGTAAATTTTATACATATTCAGAAAACATGTTTGCAAATGATATAAATAGGCCTCCAACAAATAAAACTGATATTATGTATCCTTCATATCCAACTATAAACATTCATTCACTACCTCCCCATCACATGTATCGAAAAGAAAACTCAATGAAAGCATATGAGCATGCTATACATTATCGAAATTTAGAGTACTCTGCAAATACAAATCCATTAGGTAGGTTGCCATTACAGTTTTCGCCTCAAACAATATCAATATCTCCTACGGATTCTAATACAAGCAATGATGCAACACAAATTCTTGGAAATGCACAGGATGACTGTGGATATGTCAGCCAATCCTCTACAGCTAGTATAAGAAGTATAGAATCTGGAGGTAATAGGATATCCACTGATATACATCGGAGACAAGATTTGACATTGCCTCATGTGAATAAATTTGGACAAAAAGTAGACTCCAGTACAGGTTCAAAAAATAAAAAAGATCTCAATGTTAGACAATTTCTTCAAATGTGGAATGAAGGAGATGATGAAGGTAATGATAATAATAAAGAACCTACAAAGCAAAGAGATTCTAGTAATTCTTTAGGTTCCTATGAGTCCAGTAATAATCAAGAACAACTATATGTTCTTGGTTTGGTAACTGTACCAAAAGAAGAACTAGGGAAATATGATCATATACAAAAAATCTCTAAACTCCCGGAAAATATAAAGGGTTATAACAGCATTGAGTTACTTAACCAATATGAAAAGCTGGTTGAGTCACCAGATTTGAATCAGTTTTCCTTAACACCTTCACAACAGAGACAAAAAGATTTACCTGCTCCAATAAGAAATAGTTTTCCAAGACATGGTATGGAATTACCAAGTTCCATTGCTCGACCTTTATCACCTTTAGATGTTGAAGCTAAAATAAGCCAATCAGTTATCCATAAAGAAGTGGGCTGTAATTTTGAAATCCGACCATGTAGTCCACAAATGATGAATGTTGAATTAGCCACACCAGTACACAATGTTTTAGGTGAAAGATTAATAGAAAAAGTGGTAAATCCTGTTAACATTAAGTCACCTATATGTCAAAGAATAGAAGAAACTGATAGAATTTCTGCTTCAAGAAGTTCACCTAATGTGACAAGTTGTAAAATGGTTAGTAATCAATATCCTTCTCCTCATTTAAATGAACCTTTAAAAACAAATTATTGTTTACAAGATTTGGAAAGTAATTCTGGAGTGTGTCTTGCCTCTTTACCAAGATTGGATAATGATATTGAGTTAAATTTTCCAGAAATAAATCAACAATTTATTAATGATAACAAAATGTCTACAATACGCGATCTGCCTATATTAGACACAGATAATAGTGGCAATGCATATAATCGTAAAAGTAAAGTACACAATCAACCTACAATGGAACACCCTACTACAAATTCCGATTCAGATAAAGATGTTTCAAAACTTAGTAAATACAGAAAACAAAAAAGGCATTCGGTTCCTAATAACAATGAGAATACCTCAAACATATCTCTACATAGAACTGATAGTGTTATTATTAAAAATCCTGAAAATTCAAAAATCCAGGAAGAATGTCTTAATAATGTATCTATAATGAATAATAATGCACTTAGTATTGAAAATATAGTGAATCCTATAAATATTGCTGGAGAAAATGATGAAACTATAAATGAGTCTGATAAATACAATTGTTCCAAAATAATTTATGAGAACTTTAGTGACTGCAAGTCAATAGATAGTGACACTGCTATAGATTTTAGTATAAATAAATATGATAATGTACAGAATAATAACAATAACAAGTTCAGTAACTTAAGCGACACGGTTAAAAATAATAATGAAAATAATAAAACACATAAAGAAATTTATAAAGCTACTGTCAAACCTTATAACCAAGAACTGCCTAAACAACTTACAATTACTGATACTAATAATATTACTACTTTGGAAGCAAAATCCCCCACCTTGGGTGATATTACAGATATTAACATACTTGATGATAAGATATCATTACAATGTATTGAAGACGGCAAACAAGTTACTCACACTCATGAATCAGTCATCACCCATTGTAAATCCAAGGAAGTAAGGTCAGATAATTTACTACTCAGGAAAGAAATAGAGCCACAGAATGATTTGCCCTCATTATTCCACGACGATGAAAATGTTTCAATTAATATACCTGCTTCTAATAGTGTTATTCCTGAAAATTTAACTCCGTTAAGTAATGATGTTGAGAATCAGACAATAAATTGTTTCTTAGTAGAAAATCCAGATGTTTTAATTTCTGTATGTGAAAATAAAGATCTGAGTTCAGAAATTTTAAAAGGTCGTGATATTCCGAAAGATATAGATATAGATGAAAAATGTTATAGGTCTGAAAAACAAGAAATTTGCTTAATAAATGAAGAAAATGTCGCTGAAAATGATTCACAGACTCTTCCAGACATAGATACAAATACTACTATTGATAATTTACGCAACACTACTAAAAAAGCTGAAGATGAAAATATTGAAATCGAAACTAAATCGGAAGGTAAAGAAGATACGCCAAATGAAATAATAAAAATTGAAAATGAAATGTCTCAACCAACACTTACAAATAACACTGTCGGTGATATAACTATTCAAAAAAGTGGAGCTGAAAATCTTGAAATTGAAAATAAATCTGAAGTTAAAGAAGATATGTCAAATGAAATAATTGAAAATGAAATGTCTCAACCAAAAGTTACGAATAACACTGTTGGTGATTTAACTATTACAAAAACTGAAGCTGAAAATCTTGAAATTGAGGATAAATCTGAAGTTAAGGAAGATACGTCAAATGAAATAATAGAAATTGAAAATGAAATGTCTCAACCAAAAGTTACAAATAACACGCTTGGTGATTTACCTATTCCAAAAACGGAAGCTGAAAATCTTGAAATTGAGAATAAATCTGAAGGTAAAGAAGATACGTCAAATGAAATAATAAAAATTGTAAATAAAATTTCTGTACCAGAAATTACAAACAAAACTATTGGTGGTTTGATTATTCAAAAAGCTGAAGATGAAAATATTGAAATTGAGACTATAATGTGTAAAGGTAAAGAAGATACGTCAAATAAAATAATAAAAAATGTAAATGACCTTTCTCAACCTGAAATGCCAAATCTAATAAATGATAGTAATGACATTGATTTTGAAAGTCATGACAGTGTAGATTACACTAGTAGTAGTATGAATACTAGGACAGACTGTACTAAACATTCTGATAGTGATGGTCTCACGCCTATTACGATAAATGATTCTGATGTGACAAACATGTCGTGCACAAAAATGGAGGTATGCGAGATCGATGATTCATTTTCTTTAATAAAATCAATCCAAAAATTACCTGAAGGCTTATCAAATGAGTTTGAGTTATCAGATCCCTTACTTAATGAAAATTCTAATACAGAATTATTTAAAAGTGACACAGAAGCACATGTAGAAATAAAACACCAACTTACTTTTAGTAAGAAACTGTTTTCCCCTAGAATCCAAAACCTATTCATATTTATAGAAGGGTCATGTATTCCCATACCTGAATGTTATGAAAATAAAAATCTGAAAGAAAAAAGTGATTATATTTATGAAAATCGTCATTCTTTGCAACAAGTGGAGACCTTAAAGGATTCAGATAAATTACAAACTAAAGAGCATGAGACAAATCCAGAATACAAAAATAATAGTTTGGATGTTAAAGAATATGAAACTACAGATATCGTTGCATCTAATAACACAACAGAATTTGTGGAAAGTGGAATAGCTACTTCACGAAGCCAACATTGCGATCAAGTCTCTAGTAATATCGAAATTGTTCTACCTAAATTGCAGCAAAATAATATAAATATAAATGACGCTAAGGATAGAGATGGCCTTAATTGTATTACTAATATTAGTACTGTTGCTGTGGCTAATAGCAATTCAGAATCCATGCTGGAGATACTTAACGAAACAACTATTGATATAGTTCCACACGACAATATTGAAATCACTGACAAAATAAAAAAAGACATTGAAGAAAGAGCCCCCTTAAATTTAATTAGGAATCAATCTAATAAACGAAGTAGAACTTTTAAAAGATCCTTATCAGAATCTGCAGTTACAGAATACACTGCTGCTGCTGTTGACAGCAAAGGAAGTTATTATGATAATAATTCTAAATTTGGTACAAAACGTGCAAAAATTGAGGATTCGGAAATACTAGTTGAGTCTCAGGTATTAAACGAAAATTTTACTAGTTTTATTCAAAATAATAGAAGAAATTCTGTGTCAACAATTTACAATGAAGAAAACGTATCATTTTGCATATTCATTGATAATGATTGCGTGTTAACAGAAGATAACGAAAATGTTTCAAAAATTTGTTATACAGAAATATCCGATGAATGTCTAACCACAATTTGCACTGAAGAAGAAACTTTAAATGCTGAATTGGCTGAAAATATTTCTTACGGAGGTATTGGCGAGATTTGCAGTGAAGAAGAGGCTGTAGAATCTGATTTAGGTACAGATATATATTACGAAAATAATATGTTAATATGTGGAAAACAAGACAATATCGTTCCTGAACTAGATTCTGAAAAAGATCCGTACGAATCAGAGCTATATACAGGTGAAAGTGAATTACTTTTACAAAACATAGAAGATAGAACTATTGAAGAAACATGGGTTGAGGATGTGGCTTATATGGAAACTGTATTTAGCGATGATATAGCTGAAGACATTGTCATTAGTGCTCCATCGTCTCCAAAAGACTCGGAATCGTCTGAGGACGAAAGTAGTAGTAGTACAAATTTTGTATATAACATTAATGAAAATGAACACACAAATAAGGTAAAACATATATATGGTCATCAAATGTGTGATGATGATGCAGAATTAGTTGAGAAGTTATATAGAACACCACAGATGAACGTCAATCAAACCCTAATTGATAGAGAATCTCAGCTTTCACAGGAATATAGTCGATATTATGATAACGAGTCTTTAGAAAAGATACTTTCGGAATCCAACACTTTGGATTCAAAATCAGATAAATCTTTAGCGCCGAGCGCTATTCCAAGTGTCGATGTTCATGGGAATAAAGAGAATTTACAGGATCTTTCAGAAAAAGAAAGTATACTTGATAAATATCCAAGTGTGGACATACCAAATTTACCAACGGATTTACCTACAGAATCTAATTTAAAAATATATGATGATTGTCTTGTACATTCTTGTGAATCTACTGGTGATAATTTTGGGGCTTACAAGACGGATGAGAAAATTCACTATGCAATATCAAGCTCGCCAGAAGTATCCTCTACTACATCAGAAGAAAAGGGCCCAGCTATACTTCTTAAAATAAGAAGTTACAAAGGATCCAAGATATCCGAAGTTAATGAGATGCACGCCCATTCACATAGGCCATTAATAACAAAAGCTGCACAAAAATATATTCCACCTTTAAAAGAGACCATTCATGATCTAAAAGTAAAAATTCGTTTACCGAAACAAAGTCTTTACAAACTGCAACAATTAAAAAAATCCAAAGACAAACCAAAGATAGATACAAATTACAGTAAAGTTTGTATTAAAAGTTTACCACATGAAAGCCTTAGGAAGGCCAAGCCAAAACCTAAGTTTGAGGATGTTCTAATGAGTATAGACGAAATTCAGTTTAAGAAACATAAAATAAAGAATAAAAAAAATAAACAATCCGTACCTAAAGTTATAATTAAGAAAAATGAAAATGGAGCGCATTATGCCAGCACTCAAACTAAGGAAACATATAACCCAGACTTAACTGGAAGAAAATGGCAACCTTGGGTTTTTCTAGAGAAAAGTTCTTTTGTAGATAAGATGGCTTTAAAACAAAAGTTCAAAGCTATCTACAGCCATAGAAAAAAAACTTTTGTCCTAGCAGAAAATTTTCGAAAATACAAATCAATTTCTAATGCAAAATTTGTCATATCACATCCAAAACCAAATGATAATATGTCGACGGGGAATCTTAAATATACATTTCGATTAAAACATAGTTAATGATTCAAGTCGTCAAGTGTTGACTGTTTTCAATAAACAATTGTAATTATTACGAAGGCCATAACTATAGCCTATTCCTAAATCCCACCATTACACGGTCTCATAATTAAT
This sequence comes from Panoquina ocola ocola, assembly GCA_018249155.1. Taxonomy (NCBI): domain Eukaryota; kingdom Metazoa; phylum Arthropoda; class Insecta; order Lepidoptera; family Hesperiidae; genus Panoquina; species Panoquina ocola. The sequence continues at coordinate 9,299 of DWKA01000186.1, forward strand.
GTAACATTCCTTATTATTCCTTATCCAACTAAACCTTAGTTGTTTTTAGTTACCCAATTTAGTTTTCGTTATGTAATTATAAATAATATTAATGAATATATTATAACACAAAGCCAAATTATAGACAAATGTGATTATAACAACAAAGCATTATTTAGATACTGTGCTTTAATTTTATAAGTGCGCATTATTCAGATCTGTTTTGTTGTTACATTTCAAATTCTATCAGCTTCTATTTGTATTTATATCATTCCATTAAAGTGATCCTTATAGTAATATTATATAAGATACAAAAGCTAGATTATCGCGCCCAAAACCCCGGCATACAAAATTTTATGAAAATCGTTGGGAGATGTTTCCAAAATTCAGATAATATAATTATATACAAGAATTGCTCGTTTTAAAGGTATTAGATTGTCCAAATTATACATTCGTTGTCGATGGTAGGATATAAATTAAAATAAAATGTAAATACTGTAGGTATCTATGGTAATCTATAAAGTGTTAGTGTAAGAGATATTATTATTGATATTTTCGGTGGTAACCATTGTAATTCCGCATTAGAATGATGTGTGGAGCGAACTGTGCTAATAGATATATATTTACATGAGTTTTTGTTTAATATTGGATATATTATTAAAATAAAATTATCGAAGTGTTGAAATATTTATTAAACATTTTGTCGTTGCTAAGTCGCATGTCGTCGCATATTCGACGATTATTATTGCTCACGTAAATTCTAAACACATGTAAGATAAGTAAATAATTAAGAGAGAAATGGGTAATTTAATAACTTTATAAAATGTAGTCTGAAGTACAAAGAGTGCACTACTTTTGTAATATACCACTTTATCCGTCGTCAATGTATTTGTAACATTATTTGAATACAATATTTATTTTAAAGTAATCTAAAATATACTTTATAAATTAAAGTTTACTGTATTGTTTTGTAATAATGTTGTCGCAAAAGAGTACTAACACAGTTTTAGAGGCATAAAGTTAATGCGTAAAAGAAGCACGATTAATACTCACAATCAAATAGTTATTTACTTTGTACTGATGATAGTCCAAATACTAATTGAAATTAAATAATGTATTAAGGTATGAAAGTCTGGTGGTAGTACCGTTTATCCTAAGAGATGGATCAATGTTTGCTTTTCAATTATACGGCGGGTTCCCGGCCTTAAGCTTGTTTCAAACGAGCGTTTTTTCTTTTACCATCCAGAGTTCATAGCAGAATACATATTTGTACTTCAAAATAAAGATGTTTGTAAGGTAGCATATAAATATTACATATTTACATACTGTTAATAATATATTTCGTTTACACGAAGTGCCTGATTATTTTATACATTATTTGCGATACATGTATTAAAATTTACCTTTTACAAACAAAACACAAGTCAGTGCCTTCACGCTATAACATATATTCATGTTTAAAGCGTTTTAATATGAATATATTACAAAAATGTTATGTATTATTCGGTTAAATACACATAAACCTAGTATCTTCCCGTTCTAGTACAAAAAAATAGTATCGCTAATCTAACGAGACCAAAAATAACTAGTAAGTAATGTTTTATCAACGTTACGATTGCGTATATTTGCTTATTTAAAGCATAACAAATTTTGCTATTGCACTACCGGAGTGTGCAGCTGTATCTTGTTTGCTAAATATTGTATGCAGACAATTTTACGTTTATTGAGCGTAAAATTGTTCTTTAGTTGTTTGTTATGCTAACTTGCCACATTAGCATTACGGTTGCGTCCAAGTGCACCTTTCGCATTAAGTTTGTCTTGATACAAGATTTTTATAAAATTTGATTACGCGTTAATTAGAACGCTAATCTGCTGATACGAGTTACTATTACTGTTACACTGTTCACGAGTTAGAACGCTAATGTGTCAGGAGCATAACAAAAACAATATAATAAGTAGGTATGTATTGTATTATCATTACGTTCCATAAAAATATACCAAAGTAGATACCAACTAAGCTTCCTACAAAGAAATTGAAAGAGTATCTACGATCTCAAGTGTCTTTTGCATGATTGTGCCTAATAAACTGTTATAAAAATAATACACTATTTTTATATTATATACAGGGTGTTATGTAAAATATATACCAAATATGTGCTTTTATGTTTTAGCAAGTGCTGCCTTCGTAGATTACTGTAAGTTCATAAGTAACTGAAACATTATAAAGCACGTTTAATTTAACTATGATTTGTTAATTAATTGGACTGTTTATTTATTATGTGTTATTGTAAGTTGTAAGGATATAATTAAGTTAAGGTGGGTAAATTATAAATATAAGGTGGCGGCGCCAATCCGTTGATTGTGAGTGTACAAAGCGTCGATCACCTGTTAAGAGCATTCGTGGTGTGTTTTATCGTGTGTTTATTAAAATATGGGTTTATTCCAGAATATTTTGAGGCTGAACTTTCTATGTAACGTTTAATTTTTATTGATATTTTATTTGAAGTTATGATACTGTGAACGTTTGTTATGCACTTTTGAGTGGATTGTTGAGTTTATTCTTTGCACTTTGTTGGCCATTGTTAAAGATATAAGTGAGGTAATGATATACTTTATATTTAAGCACTGTTGACTTAAGGGTTACGGAAATATTTTTTATGAATTAATTGATAGTCTATAGCAACAATTTGTTTCTTCGTTTAATGTTAAACATATCTTTTTATGCCAGTAACGCACGTGATAGTGTTTCGTGATAGACGTTATTATTATAATTAATGTAAATCTTAAGTGTCCTACAGCGTACACAGAATTAAACCTATTTTGATGGGGATAAAATTGTTTTTGAGTGGTACCTAATTTTGAGAACCGTTCATATTGACCAAATAAATGTGTTCTGAGTAAAAAAACGAATTTTATTTTCTTACATTTAATATTTATTTATGCAAATAATTACACAGGTATGTTCACTTTAACGGCTTCTTGACGAATGGCGCTGATGAGATCGTGGTTTATGAGAAACACGAACCGGAGGCCGGCGATCTGTGGAAACGAAAAATAAATTAAAACCCTTTCATTAAACTGGTTTGTTAGTTTATTTGTATATTGGTTTGGCTTGAATCTAAGAACATTTAAAACTAATTCTTACGCGTATGAAATTTTATACACTGCTTTAGATCCGATACTAAACTCAGGGTTGACTCGAGTCGAGGTCTTAATAGTAAACAACACAGTTACTAAGCGTGTTTTTACTTTTCTATGTGTGATACCTACTATTAATCTTTTTCATCGATAGTTTTCACAAAAAAATCAAAATAACCAAAGCTGCTGACACGATAACGTACGCTGATAGGTACGTAACGCTGACGTAAACATACATTTTACAGCAACCAAACATTTTAAATTTGATTCGCTAAAACCAACACCTTTGTTGCAAAAAAAAACAGTGATGCTAAAGTACGAAACTCAACTGAAGAACCAACACGATAGTCTACAACATTTCAAACGAGAAATTAGCAGCAATTTCAACGTAGCACACTTTCAGCCTGTAAGTAGGTGAGGGCGAGGCGGGCGTGCGCCCCTGCACGTTACCACAGTACAAATAAAGAAGAGTATAGAAACTACTATAACGGCGCACTCACACAAGCACAAGCATCGACGAGACGTCTAAGCCATTGCCGCAGTATCATCATTAGCGAGAGCCTCAGCAGGCGCCTCATCGATGCTTGCATTTGTGTGAGTGAACCATTTTAACGTTTATGGGTAGTTTCCATACTGTTCCTTATCTACACTGTGACGCTACTGAACACCGTGCGCACTCAACCGCGGCCTCGACCGCACCGCGCCGTGTCAAAGCCGTAGAAAGTGAACCGACCCATCATGCTCATGGAATTACAGGGTGGCGTCGACGGAAATTGTGTATCCATCGAATGTAAACGCGGACGTTTATGAACAATTGGTGTTGGCTTTTGTAGGTTACTATTATGTTTTTCATCGCCAACAACGGACTAGTCACATCGTGGTTCTTGATTACAAACATCCCCCCCCCTACACACACACCGTTCTCTTTATTCTCTTCTCGCCCCCCTCCCTATTTGTTTTTTTTTCTCTCCAATCCAATTCTACTTACATTTATTTGGCTGTCTCTCTCACTCTTAATGACTCTCTCTTCTCTTTCTCTCTTCTCCTCTCTCTCACTCCATCTCTCTCTAGTATCACCTGACCTAAAATTCAAATCAAATCACTCAATCTAATTCCAACCACAAAAAACTCACATCAATAACGCTGTTGTGGTTGAGCTTCACTTTGTTCCCCTGGAGCACAGGGCGGCCGTCCACGAAGATTGGCCTCTTCCCTTCCGAGGATATGAAGAAGTCACCGCTGTTCCTCAGGCGGATCGTCGCCTGCTTGCGGGAGACCTTCGCCGCGGGCCCCTCGAGGTTCAGATCCACGTCTATCGTGTGGTCCCGGGTGCTACGACCGACTGCGATCTACGACAAAAGAAAAAGGAAATTAAACATGAACTTTTCATTCATGTATGTACGTGTATAGTCATGGGTAAGTAACTTGGAAAGACGTAGAAAGAGATATTAGATGCGCAGAAGTCGTTTTGCTCTAATTTTTGTTCGCATCTGTCTCTTTCAGATTCTTGCCAAGTACCTTGTCAATGACTGTAAGGCCACTCAAGGTCATCCGTGATAATCCTCCAATTGGACTTCAGGAGGCACAAAACTTAGTACTAATATCTTAGGTGTTGTTTAGATTCGTCACTAAGAGAATAATTGTAGACGTTGGGACTCTTGTGAAGGTTAGTCCTGATAAATATTCATAATTGTCCAGTTGGCGACCTTAAGTTTTAATCAACGGATACGAACTTAACAACTTTCGGAGTAACAGAATAGTTCACAACATTGCCCTAACATGACAGAGGTACCTAAAATTTATTATTTTCCCGGGAAAAGTAACTCCGCGTATAGTCATCTGCACGGAACGAGGAAAGAAACTGAAAGAGACATTAGATGCGCAGGAGTCGATTTGCTCGGCTTTTTGTTTTGCGTATCTTTGAAGTGCTCCGGTGAAGGAAAACATCGTGAGGAAACCTGCACACCTGAGAGTTCTCCATAATGCTTTCGATGGTGTGTGAAGTCTGCCAACTCGCATTTGGGCAGCGTGGTGGACTATGGCCTGTACCCCTCTCATTGTGAAGGTGACCCGAGCCCAGCAGTGGGACAAATATAGGCTGTAATGATGAATGATATCGAAGGTTATATACCAAATATTAAACCAAATACCTGAGCATTCCTCATGTATATAAGTATACGAATATGAGATTTTACGCGTTAACCGTTGTAGCGATTTTTGTATGCACAGCTGTTAATCGACATGGTTAATTAAAAACGAATAGTCGAACGTACAAATAAATTAATACGTATTTACAGAACATATTTCATTGCAAGGTCTAAGAGAAATTAATCTACACTACTCGGATACCGAGCCTGAATGACGCAGCTAATTTACTGCCTACAATTACTACAATATAAAATCCATTAACTAGAAATGTACACTCCGATAGAATAAATTATGCTAATCGTTAAAATTATAGCGCTCCCAGATATATAAAATTACGGTTCATCGTATCTACATGCTAACTGCAATTATCTACAATCGAAATCGGTACGTACGTGCGTACGTCTATTATGTTAAAAAATTACTTTGCAAGGTCGGATCGTTCATACGATTAGGGTTGTTCCATTCGTTCAAGTTTGGTGCGTTCGTTCAGATCGTTTCATTCGCGTAGAGCCGATCTCCAGTATATTATTAACTCAGTCAGATACCCACCCGAATTACGTTATTTAAAATTTCACTGCTACGGATTTAAAAAACGACAATCTAATACATCACTATATTTGGTAAAATTACAACAGCTGTGCTGTAACATTCACATTTCTAAAATAAAATGACATGATCATTAAAAGTAATACGAGCCCGTTCGCCTGCTCCTAAACGCTATTTAATGAAAAAATCAAAATTTATAAATTACTAATCACAAAGCTAATGTAATATCTATTAGCGCTATTATGTTCTATAAAGCTAATTGTTACTTATAACGCGCCACTAATAACACAGTCTTACCGGCTGCCTTGTTGGAAGGTATTCAGAGTATTCAGACTACGCGTTGATACACGAGCAATATTGGCGTAATCGTGTAATAAAATTAAATTAAATTACGTAAATTTTAAACACAATAACTACATTTTTCCTTGAGCGTACCACAAATAGCCGCTTAATTATTATTGTGTTAAAATAAACAAGATAGGACGGTGTCGACGTTTATGCTGGCGATAAGGCTATCAGCGGATAGCTCGTTACGCGGCGGCCGCTATCACAGAGCTCGGGCCAGTCGCCGGCCGATACACAGCACAGTATAGTTTACATCACAAGGTAACTTTATAAGTTTATACATATTCATCGACCAATATATTTTAGTGAGTAAATTGCGCGTCATTTATACATAATTCAAAAATATGCAAATCTTTAATTACAAAAGTGTTCACTTTGCCGTTTTATAATTAACTGCAAATTTGCAGAAGGTTTTGCTGTCGTAACGACCTTTAATATAAGTTAAAATATATTTCATTTTTATATAATTTATATTTGTATAAACACTGATTAGAAGTTGCCTTGTGAACGCTGCGATTGTCAACGCAAATAACTTTTTTATTTGAGGTAGGTAATAGAAGTTTAATCTGAATGATAAAAATATTTGCATGAACAATACATGACAAAACCTCTTATCTAAGAGCTTTTTCAAGGCTTCGTTTATATGAAGCAAGATTATTCATACGTAATCATAAGTAGCAAGAGACGATTGTCCCAACCTAATAATAAATATTAAAGGTAAGCATATACTAATCTGTTCACAGAATAGAACCAAGCGATGCAATTCGCAAAATAAGCAAACAAAGTTATTATGCTTAGACAGTTACTTTGACGTGGGAACATTGTTTCATGCATGCTTTGCGTAACATTAGTGGAATATTCAAGTTCATATTTCGATTTCTTACTAAAGAAATGTTTGTTTTTTTATTATCGCGGGAGCAGAAATAACCTCAGTGCAGGTGTTCCTACTTAAAAGGTTGTATTTTGTGTGCATAAGAATAATAAACATTAATTTTGGAGGAACTTATGTCTTTGATTATACACTTAACCTGACTACACCACGGCATACACATATTATATGAATGCGCAAACAAACAGACAAACAAAATGCTTGAACCGTAATAAGTATAGATGCTATACTCTCTATACAACGTTTTTTCTCTTGGTTCGACCTGACACACGTACCAGGTTTTTTGCTTTATCCTTTAAATAATATTAAAAGTAAATAACAAGCTCTCATTCACAAACAAGATCTTTGCTTTGACAACAATAACTCATAATAAACTTTTCTCACCTTCTATCAGGCTTTTTTCTTTTATTCATTATCCAAACGTTTTTCGCAATATTCTCTATGTACGCAAAGCCCTATAAAAATAAGACTGTAATGCCGAATAAATAGAACTAATATAACTTGTAAACATTGATAACGTCATGACCTGACGAGTATCACACAAAAAATAAATAAAACAGACTAAAATTGAGTCAGTTATACAGTTAGGGTCATCGCACGGGAAAACTTGCAAGTAAAAACATTTAAATAGGAATTAAAGGTCAAGTAAAAGAACAAAGTAAAGTAGTACCTACGAGTTGAAAACTCACATGTTCATGCGACACAGTTGGAAACCGTGTCAGGACTAAAGGACATCAATTGAAGCTATCAGAAATGTTGTCCTACTAAAGCTGATGTCTCATTTAACTATTCACTATTTATAAGACTTAATTGATTTCATACGGAGCGTAGACTGTCTTATTTCATTTGTAAAACGTATGATTACAATTAGAAAATAACGATTCTTTACTTAGTACTAAAGTTGTCTCTCAATGTGCAACGAAATGGTCAAAAAACTTTAAAAAACCAAAAATATCAGAAAAATATGTCAATAATATAAAAATGTGTGTTATGTGCCCCCACAGTGTGTGTGCCCCACAGAAACATGTCAACAATACCAATACCAAGGCAGATATCGGATCAACGTCAAAAAACCGTCTATGACAGTTATCAGCTCACTTCAAAAGTGAGCTTATATTTTTTTTGCGAAAAAGTACTTTATTGTATGTGTATACGGTGGAGTTTACACTACATATTTATTTGATTTAAATGTCATTTGAAATTATTTGAAAAATGATCGTAAGTATAAAATATTACTTCATACTACCCACTTTATTTCCATAAACTACGGTTGTAAATAGTTTGAATGTAAAAGATTTCTTAAAATTTTTGTTTTAATATATTTATGCGAACTATATTATGACTTATAGGTACCTACTTATACTTATATGAACTATATTTTGTATGTACCTAACGCGTTATTTATTGTTATTGTTGATCTAAGCCGGAAGTCAAAAAAAATTGTTTATGTTAAATGTAAGCGAAAAAAAAAGCTGTAAAAAATAATTTTGACACTTAGACACGCAAACATTTTTTGTCCATTTAGGCACATTTGAATATTTCAAGGCTTCACAATTTTTCATTCATTCTCAAATTTACTCACATCTTATCTACATAGAGCCAAAGTTCATAGCGATTGAACAATCAACCTAAGATTAATTCCTGGCAAAGATAAGAATACGAGTACAAATTCCTTGTCCTTTTTAATTGAATGCGGCAGAAAACAGGTACAACAATGGTGTTATGCAAATGCATTTTCGAACACACAAAAGCGTGCATTATCCTTATCGGAAAAAGTACAACTTTTATTGATCGTTCATGACATTGTACATTTCAAATTGCACCTACTCGCACAATCGCGTGTTTAATAACAGAGGAATGGAAATAAACTTGAGTTGGCGAAAATAATGTTTGTACACAACGAATACGATCCTCAATATGACCCAAATACCTAAATTAGCATTCAATGATAATTTGCCGACGTTTCATATGTAGCACTGACAAACAAGTTTCACGATAATGTTCAGAACATGGCTACAAAACCAAATAAGGCAGAACACATACCCGAAAACCACGAGCGGCAACGCTCAAAGCGAATTCGCTTTCCGCCGCAAGGCCTGCAAGTGTTAGCAACGAGCGTTGAAGTCAAATTTAATGTTAAGAGTTTGTGTTTATTTTGCCGATAATTGCGTCGCAAATAGTCGCGAATAAACGTTAATAGCGGGCAACTGTTTCGTGGCCTAGTCATGTCGGAAGGCCTTCGGAGGGCATACAAAATCTGACACTAGGTTTGACCACTAATTTCTCCACCAATGCACCAATACGCATTGGAGCAGCGTAGAGTATGTTCGAGGCTGCCACAGTTACGACAAGACTCGTACCATTTAGTTGGCTTTTAATGGATAAATTGTGGCAATTCTACTCACTAAAACCCCCTGAGCAGCTATCCACAAAGGGGGACGATCCGAGATCGCATATGAACTGAAAAATGATGGCAAGTAGTTATTACGTGTGAATATGTTAATTGTTACCACCCAACGCTCCGTTGTGTTAACCAAGAACTTATTGTATTTGCGATGTCGTCCATTTCACATACATATTACATGAGTTGGTCAGCAAAAATGTGGTCCGTGTAAATAAAATAATGCGGTTTCATACAAATATGCGCCCGCCCGCGTAGCTATCGATGTAGTAGTTACACAATAAGAAATACTGGAATGCAGATTTCCTCGCTATATTTTCCGTCGCACCAAGGAAGTATTAATTTATCTAATCGCATATAATTTCGTACTATATCAATTATCTTTTGCACCTGTTGATAAATGTGAATTTTCTGTACGACTTGAGAGATAATATTTACAAAATAATAATATTATGTCTCTAACTCTTTATTGACTATGGCTAATAGCTGCCATAGGGTATGATCTAATCAGATTATTTCTTTCGAATCAGCTAATGGCTAGCGGGCATTCATTAAAAAAATAAGATATATAGGAACATGAGCAGAGATTCAAACATCTGTCACATAAATGTCTGCCTCGGTCGGAAATCGAACACGAGACCACTCCCTTCGCAGGCATGATCAATGCCAAGGCTGCAGGGTCGTGAAACCATAATTGACCATTTTGATGCAGAAATAACGGCCACGCACAATCACAATGATTATATTTCAAATCTAAACTTTTTTAAGTTTTTTAAACAAATAACTAATGTCACATATTCTTAATGATATTTTATTACAACAGCATTGCATCGACAAAATCATGAATTAATTAATATCATACTCACGTGTGTTACTAATCTCACATCGATCCTAGTAATATTATAAATCTGAAAGTCTGTATGTTTGTCCCTCAGTCTCAATAAAAGAATGGTTTTGTTACAATGTTAAAAAAAGTGAATGAAATTTTTACACTGCGATAGAGTCAAAATTACACGCAGGCGAAGCCGCGAGCGGAAAGCTACTTGTCTTATAAAATATTTCACCTTCCTGAATTACGTGTTGTGCAAAATTTTCCGCTATTTCCTTAATTTGAGGATGTGTTCGTACCACATAATGTATTTAATTATATTAACAAAAAACCTCCACAGTGTTCCTATAACGACGATAACATGGTACTTAAGTCATAATTTTATTTACGTAGGTGTGCATAATTTATTACGGTTTATGACTGTATGGAAGTAAACGTGCTCTTATCAAGACGTTACTGTAATTAAACAATGTGTTATCAAATATATTGTAGTCCACCTTTATTGCTAACTACGACGAACAAACAGTCATATCGAACAACAACTGATATTGAAGAAGACACTTGCAACATTTATTTGCTATTAGCCCCGTAAGTATAATTAACTTGTACTCGTATTACTTAAGTAGGTATACCAATGTGTCTAATTTCTATCTAGTCAGCATTCAGACATATTATATTTCGGTATAAAATATGCACATATTACCTACTAACTAATCGATATCTACAAATTACGTGGCAAAAGCAATTTATTAGTATAATCTGTGATCTATTACATGTAACAGATGTATGATTAATCTAAATATAGAAAACTCAAAGGTGACGGACTGACTGACTGACATAGTGATCTATCAACGCACAGCCCAAACCACTGGACGGATCGGG